>JAJHHK010000296.1:0-59520 GCA_022457145.1 Colletotrichum magnum
AGAGAAGGAGTGGAAGAGAGCGGGTGGTATTTGGCATGAAAACACAAGGAGGACACAGGAGCTACCGTCAGACTTGAGTAACCATCAGCTTTTCCACCCTTCCTCATCCGAAGAAGCCATGCCATTCTGTGCCTCCATGGCTCCCTCGGATGAGGAAGGGTGGAAAAGCTGATGGTTACTCAAGTCTGACGGTAGCTCCTGTGTCCTCCTTGTGTTTTCATGCCAAATACCACCCGCTCTCTTCCACTCCTTCTCTCTCTCAGCCCGCCGCTTTCATCGTCTCTCTTTTGTTTTCTTTTCTGCCCGGTGCCTCTTTTCTGACAACTGCAGATCGTCAGAAACTCTAAGAGTGGTTGTCGACCTCCGCAGCGGCCGCCTTGTCTCACACCGTCCCGCCGATCCGGTCGAAAGCAGCTTTACCGTTGGGGTTCTTCGTGTTATCACAGCAGTCGCACCGTTGCGTCTTCTCTTTCCTTCCTCCTTTTCCTTAATCCGCCCGGCTACCCTTGTCGATAAACACCGTCTCCCATCGAAGAGAAAGACAAAATGTCTGCGGATGAAAAGGTCCCTAAGGACGTCGTGAGCTCGGCCTCGTCCGACCACGACCCGGCGTCGTCGTCCTCTGGCTCCGTCGACGCGGCGTGGAAGTACCTCAACGACCACCGCGACGCCGGCGTCGACACGGGCTCCGTCGACCTCAACGCGCTCCGCCGCAGGATCGACTGGCGCATCGTGCCGCTCATGTTCGGGTGCTACACGATGCAGTTCCTGGACAAGGTCATCCTCAACGTGCGTCTTTCCACCCCTTCTCTCCTACCCCGGTTGAGCCGACGGGATGGCCCTCACCTGCGGCCCTACCCGTTTCTCTAGCAGTACATCTCGTCTGATATGTGACCGCAGTACGCCGCCGTGATGGGCATCAGCAAGGACCTCAACCTGGTCGGCAACGACTTCTCCAACATCGCCACGTTCCTTTTCGTCGGCCTCTTGTGCTTCGAGATCCCCAACAGTATGTCCCTCATCTCTCTTCAACGCCCAGTGAATGTCACTGACACCGTGCCCACGCAGTCTACTTCCTCCAGATGGTCCCCGCAGCCAAATGGCTTGGCCTGAACGTCATCCTCTGGGGCACGGCCACGGCCTGCGGCGCGGCCGCGCACAACTACCAGACCCTTCTCGTCTCGCGCGTCTTCCTCGGCATCTTCGAGGCCACCATCGGGCCCTCCCTGATGCTCATCAGCTCCCAGTGGTACACCAAGTCGGAGCAGGCGCCGCGCTTCTCCTTCTGGTACCTCGGCCTCGGGCTCGGCCAGATCGTCGGCGGCGCCGTCTCGTACGGCTTCCAGCACGTCGCGCCGGGTGAGGGACGCCTGGCCGGCTGGCGCATCATGTTCATCGTGCTCGGGTGCGTCACCGTCGCCATCGGGCTCGCGACGCTGCTGCTCGTGCCGGACACCCCGATGAAGGCGCGCTGGCTGAGCGACACGGAGAAGGTCGCGCTGCTGAAGCACGTCAGCGTCAACCAGACCGGCATCGAGAGCCGCAAGTTCCGCCCGAAGCAGATCCTCGAGGCACTCATGGATCCGCAGATGTACCTGATGGTCCTGGCCGTCGTCCTCGTACGTATTTCCTCGGTGGTTGAGAGATGTTCAGAGGGGGTTGTCGGGTATCTTCGTCGAGCATGGCTAACTTGTCGAATAGCTTTCCGTCTCGAGCGGTGTCATCACGACGTACTCGGCCACCCTCATCCGCAATCTTGGCTATGACCCCAAGCGCGCCGCGTTGATGAACATGCCCTCGGGCGTCGTGAGCATCTTCTTCACGCTCCTGGTCGGGTACGGTATTCGCCATACGGCCAATCGCTGGGCGTGGATCATCGCCTGCATCATCCCTGCGTAAGTTAGCATTACAATTCCGAGAACGAAACGAGCTTGGAGCGAAGCACGAGAGCGGAAACCGCGCTCGAGAATTCCAGAAGAGAAAGAAAGTAACGAACTGACGCCTTGAAACTTCCACAGAATCATCGGCGGAGCCTTGATGTCTTTCCTCCCCGTCACGAACCGCTCCGGCTGTCTGGCCGGAATCTACCTCGTCAACGCCGTCGTGGCACCGTTGACAGTGTTCTACTCGGTAAGCAAGACCACCCTTACCCCTCCCTTCTCCCCCGCACGTAGCGGTCTCGCAAAGTGAGACAAAACCCGTAGAACACACACGTGATGCTGACATCTCTCGCGCAACCAGTGGACGGCAGCCAACTTCGGCGGCGCGACCAAGCGCGCCTTCGCGGCCGCCATCGTCAGCGGATCCTTCTCCCTGGGCAACATCATCGGCCCGCAGACGTTCCAGGCGCACGACGCGCCGGCGTACCGCCCGGCCAAGATCGCCGTCATGGGCACGCAGGCCGGGTGCGCCGCCGTCACGCTGGCTCTGTACGCGTACTACCGCTGGGAGAACGGGCGACGCCGCTCTGGCGCTGCCGGCGAGGAGCAGTCCGAGGACGCGTTCATGGCGCCCGAGGTCTGGGCTTCGATGACGGACAAGGAGAACAGACGGTTCCGGTACAGCTACTAGAAAGAGGAAGGTGTATGCGCCGCTAAGGAACTTTGACGTTTTTTCCTCTCTCTACCGACCATAGACGGCCAGCGGGGAGATAGGCAGAGAAAAGTGAGAGGGAAAGGGAAAGGGAGAAAGGGTGTGTGCGCGCGCGCATGTGTGTGTGGTGTGATACACTAGAGAGACTGTCGGTACACGTAGCACGCCTGGATAGATTATACCAATTCGTACAAGTCAAACTAGCCCCTATGCCAGCTTGTCCGCACCTTTGCAAAACGTAGATACCAGCTATAACCTGGTTACTGACCAATGAGACCGCGCGGTTACCGATGACACTGAATTATGTCCGTGGGCGTACGGACTTAAGGTTTTCCCAAGGACATGGAGAAATGCCTCGGCTTACCGGGTCGATATGGTTCAACTAGGAGGGCAGCTCGCCAAAGGGCCGATTGGACTGGACCGATTCCCGCATAGACTCGAGCCACCCCAACAGATAGCCGCTCTGCTCGTCCTGACGGCCCGGCTCAGAGCTCTCAAGGCCACGTCAAGTTCTTTTTTACTTTTCGAACGGACTCTCTGCTGCCAGTTTGACCGTTATCCGATTCCTGGAAATCTTACGTCCGACAAGACCCCCCCTCCGGCCCGTTGTGCGCGCATTTAGCCGCGTATCATCCGTGTCAGTCCATCCCACTAGAGTTGCTGGCCCTATGGACTACCGAATACAGAGAGCTCGGCTGCCTAACCTCTTTTAGAACGCGTCAGTGCAACTCTAGCCCGAGCCTTGCGGCATGCTGGGAGGAACCGCATAGACTTCATCGCTTAGGTCCCGCTTCCGCGCCGGAAATAAAAACCACGTGGATTCCGAGTCGTCGGGAGTGGGTGACAATTGCCGCGGGTTACTGGATGCAGGAATTCTCTGTGGGAACCCTCCCGCCGGACGTTCGAAGTGGTACTAGTTTTTTTGAGTTTCAGATTTTAACTTGGTCTTGACCCGCCTGTTCGGCTAGGTCTGGTAACTCACGTCACATACGGAAAGGAAACGGGCGCTTCGGCGACGTGGGTGTTGAAAGCAAAAAGCGTATAAGCATAATTGAGTTTTTGGGAACCCTAGTTGCAATCTATTCTACACCTAAGCCAAGGACTTCACAATGTCCTGGAACCCGGCCTCGGTGATCCTCTCCACGCCGAGAAGCTCGTTGGCCTGGTCAGTCTCGGACGAGAGCTGGAGCTCTGGGTCGAAGACGAAGCGCAGAACTATGTCTCCCACGACGGAGAGGTCAAACGCTCCCGACAGAAGCTTCTTCAAGCCTCGCTCGTAGCGTTCCTTGGTGTTCACCACGATGATGTCGAACTCGTGGTCGGGCAGGGCCTCCTTGACGAGCTTCACGATGCGGTCTGAGTCAGGTTGATGACCTCGATGGTGAAGACTTTGTTCCTCGTCTCCTCCGGCCGTCTAAGCACCCCGGCGACCGCGTCTCCGAAGGCCTGTCGGGTGGAGAAGCCGAATCGGAGGTTGCCGCCGTCGTGCCGGAAGAGCTTTCCCTTGGGAACGCTCATGCCCTCCTCGAACGTCATTATCCACTCGATCCACGGCCCGCCCAGGATGGCCGTGTATTCGACATTCCCCAACGCCGCGGCCTTTTTAAGGGCCTCGTCAACTTTTATTTTGGACGCGGAGAGTGGGATCGAGTGGGTGGCCGGCTGGCGGTGGTCCGAGCCAAACTCTGACGGTATGAAGCGCCTCACGCCAGCGGCGATGGCGGCGTCGAACGCGCGGAGGAGGAGGTCTTCGAGGTGTCCAGGGACGGCGCAGACGATGGCATCGTGGCCGCGGAAGGCCTTGGTCAGGTCGTCGAGGGAGTCGTAGTCGGCGATCGCGATCTTGGCAGCGGCGGGGACGTTGTGCTTCGCCCCGTGGGCGTCCCGGGTGACCACCGTGACATCGAAGTCTCCGGCGGCGACGAGCTGCTGAACAATGACATGTCCTAGGTCGCCAGTCCCCTGCGACGCGTTCGGACGTTGGTCAGTGCCGTGTTCAGTTGCGTTCAGGTGGTTGAGCGGGCGGGAAAAGGGGGGGAAATAGGGAGCGGGAGGCCGGAGAGGCCGTGCCCCGCATAACGTACCCCTATGACGGCGACTTTCCTCAGGGATGTCATCTCGGTGATGGATCGGTCTCTTGGAGTTGCGACGAGTTGTGTCGTCCGGTAAAAGTCTTCAACGGTGTCTCGACGCGTTCTGTCCAGTTGTCAACTTCCTACCGTCTCTTGCGTCCCATCGCCGCCCTCGCGGGTTCGTTTCCCTTTTGAAGTCCATATCAAGTCGTGTAATCGGTCGGCCGGTTCGTTCGCAACATCTAGAATTCGTAATCAAGGTCGCGAGCTCCGTGTTTCTCGACGGTCGTTCCACCGGCTTGCCGGCGGATAAACGGGACACTCGGGGGCCGGCGTCCGCGACCCGGCCCCACAAATACCGGTATCCCACCCGCTGAGTCATGAGCCATGACAAATGATACAGTGGGCGTTGGACCAATCAATAACGAAGTTCATCGCGTACAGATGCCGCGGGAGGCTTAGCCTCGGTGTTCCCCAGAATTCCTGTAAAGACGTTCAGGGGTACGTACAGTTTAGTGGTGCGGTAAAGACAAGGCACCACTAGGAGAGCAGGTCCACGTCCAAACCATCATCGTCCATCCACACACACGCACACACACACACACACACACACACACACACTCTCTCTTCTTGTCGCACTCGCACCCGCATGCACACACACACACACAAGAGGCGGGCAACTCGAAGCACACATCTTGTGTCCCATGCGGCTGGGTCCCTTGTCGTCTGGGGACTCTTCTTCTCTTTTCTCTCGGCGACGCCTCGTCAAACTGCTCTCAAGCAGGCTCGATTACTACCTCCAGGACGATGGATCAGCTTCGTCCGTACGCTAGAGGTGCCCAAAATGCCGTTCACCTGCGACCATGATGGCTGCGGCCGCTCCTATCTGCGCAAAGAACATCTCACTCGTCACAAGAAGGAACATGCGCCCACGCCGTCTTTCTCCTGTCCGTCATGCGGCACCAAGTTCACAAGAGGGTAAGTTGGAAAAGGGAGAAAAAAGGAATCTCGGTTTCTCTATTCCGAGCTCTGGAGGGGGTGATATCGATAGTCCAGTCCATTACAGTCATAGTCAGATATCGTTGGGCTTCTCCGGGTTCTTCACAACACTTGCTTCGGCCCCGGGAAACCTCCTCGAGCAACGATCAACTAACACTAGAATCACATAACCAGAGATACCCTCCGTAGGCACATGGTCCTCCATGGCCCGACTGCCCCGCCAACCCGCGTGGCTCAAGCCTGTGTGCCGTGTCACCGCACAAAGACGAGATGCGACGGCCAGCAGCCCATCTGCTCGACGTGCAACGACAAGGGGCGGCCATGCGAGTGGCCGCAACCGAGGGGCAAGAACCAGTATCAGCAAGACCAACAGAAACAACAACAGCAGCAGCAGCAACATCATCAATATTACTGCCAACAACAAGACCAAAGAGAGTCGCGCTCCCCGTCAGCCGGCTACCCCATCCCGCTATGCGCGGCCCCTCCACATCCCGCAATCCTGTCGGGACCCATGACGACGGGGATGCATCCCACCGGGCTGCTTACGCAGACCATCATGCCACCGGCCACCGTCGCCGCCGCGGCTATGATGCCATCATCACTAGCGCCGGCCGAAGACTTCGAGTTCCCGCCGGGCTCGCTGCTGAACGAGGGCATGAGGATGCAGCTGCAGAGGGTCTACTTCGACCAGTTCCACCCGCAGTGGCCGCTGCTGCACCGCGAGACGTTCGAGTCGACGCCGCAGCCGAAGCTGCTGATGCAGGCCGTCGTCACCGTCAGCCTGTGGTTCGCCTCGGCGCCGGGGGCGAGGGACCTGGCCGTCAAGTTTCACGACCATTTGTTGATAGACGCGGGGAATAGACTTGTAAGTTTGCAAATGTCTCCGAGTTACTGAAACGAGTTCAAAGACTCAGGGAAGAGTGAAAAGTTGGAATCTTTAACGCTGTGTTTATTGATACTTGATTATTGATCATTTGGCTAACATTATTGTGAACCAAAACAGCTCGAGTTGTTAGAACAGTCAAGGCAGGGGACGCTGTCCCCGAGACTAGATGTGCTGCCCATCTTCCAAGCAATGCTCATCTCGACGATCCTCGTTCCGTACCGGGCGGACAAGTCGATGGAGAATGTCATGATGACGCACTCGATGCTTCTCGAGACTTTCAAGGCCTCGGGACTGTATGAACAGACCAAAATCAACGCAGCGTCGCACCTCTGCAGTGGAAACGGCTACCCGTGGGTTTTCCGGGAGTGTTATCAAAGGTTAGTCAAGTTGTTCACTTCTTCGATCGCGGAGTTACAGGTTGCTGCGGGTTGAATCGATCCCATACATTTCGACTTTGCAAAGAGGACTATTGATCTGCAACGGCCGGTTTTCAACAAAGCAAACTTGCAACGAACAGGGACGGGTTGTTTTACTTTCGAATATTTTACAAGACTTCCCCCCTGAACATCAGTGCTAATAGTTTTGGTTTACGACAGGCTCGCCGTGTTCCAATTCAAGCTGCACCTAATCCTCCAGGCAATATTTCTGACGATACACCCAGCGCTGCGGATATCCCGCAACGCGGAGCCCGCGATGCTGAGGGTGAAGGTCCCGCTGCCGCTGATCATCTGGGACGGCCCGGCGGTGCAGTGGGTCAGCATGATGCCGACGGACCCGGCGCTTCACGACTGCGGCGGCGGCGACGATGATAACGACGACGACGATAACGACGACAATGTGCTCATCATAAGCAGGATGTGCGACAAAGCCACCTTGCTGATGGACAACAAGCCCCTTCTGCCGCTGCTCTCGTGGGACAGGGCGCTGGGCATGGCGATCTGGTGCTGGTGCATGAAGCACGCGCAGAGCGACAGGGAATTCATCGAGAACATCAAGCCTTTTGTGCTGGACCCGTTGAAGGGCACGGGGCCGAGCTACAGTTCTAGTTAGATAGCATGGGATAGATCCCATGAACTATAATAGAAACAAAACGGTTAAATCATCGTGTTAATGCGTTATCGCTGCTATGGTCTTCTTGGGTTGTGATCACGGAATCCCAAGGCCGCGAGAGCTGGGTGTTTTCGTAGCCTCGTCTCTTATGTGAGACAGACCTTTGCATAATTGGCCCAGGACTTGCCGGCCTGGGACTGGCGGAAATGGGATTCCGGCTGGGATTGTTTGAAACGCATCCCCCCAGATTAGCGCGCGCGGCCCGGGGTTTTGGTTTTCCTCGCGTGCCGTGTGCCGTGTGCCGGTGGGATGGCGGCTCGCGTCGTAAATCTAGACGGGGGTTAAAGATTAGGTGTGACGGGGCCGACTACCAAGATGCATGACGGCTTACGAGACCATGCTCGGGACGAGTGGGATGGAGGATGAAGTCCAATTCGACGTTCTCTCATTCACTTATGGATAGGTTAACCTCTGACTGCCCGGTTTTGAGTCTATCCTCTTGATAATTGTAGTCACATTACCATTCGCGTCCACACACCCGGGAGCATCTGCTTTAATTGCAATCCTTCCTTGTTTCGTGAACCGCACACCGCACACGCAATGCCCACGATGGCTGGCGAGATCAACTGGACCCGCGTCCTCCAGCTGGCCAACCTGGTCGGGGTCGCGCACCTGGCGGGTAAGGATATCCACTTGAGTCTTGGACACTTCGACGAGGACCCTAGCAGGGCTGACCTTTGCCGTGCTTCCGAGCTTTAGGCTATCACTGGGCCAGCGACCAGATAGCGATGCACAACGTCCTCCGCCTCCGAGACAGGGACGCTATCGCCGAGCAGTGGTTCCGAGGGTGGGACTTCGGCAGGAAGTACGGGCCGGCCATGGTCACCGGCACCGCTGCCGTCTTTGGCTTCTTGGCCTGGAAGGGTGAGCATGTCACTGTCACATGCCCTTTTTGTTTGATTTCATAGAGCGCTAATCGGGGCTTTATAACCCCGCGAGCAGACGGGACTCAGAGCCCTTCATTCCCGTATCACCTCGCCGCGTCGGTTCTCATCGGTCTTGTCGCGCCGTACACACAGTTCAGAGTCTTTCCGATCAACGACAAGCTGCTGGCCGAGCATGAGCGCGTGCTCTCCAGGGGGAAGAAGTCGGAAGGTCAGGCTGAGGATGCGAGCTACGAGCAGGTGCTGCAGTGGGCTGCCGAGTGGAAGAGGTTGGATCTGCACCGCCAGCTCTTGGCGTGCGCCGCCACCGTGGCTGGGATCATTACAGCTGTGAAGTCGTGATCTCATTAAGTTTCTCTGAGAACCTATACCTTGCAAGACTGTGTTTGATCCAGGCAGATTGGGCAAGTGTAAGAAACCTCCGGTATACCTAGGTATGTAGCCGTGCTGTCTATATTCCGATCAATCTTAGGACAGAACAGGGCTTGCCATCCCCGAACCAGAATTGGGGAAAAAAGCAAAAAGACATAGAAGCCGGAAAGTTAAACCGGGGAGGTCCAAATGATGAACAACAAAAAGCGAAGGCGAAGTGGAATTTAACCACCAAATCTCCCCGAGGTGGGCTCGAACCACCAACCTCCAGATGACCATCTCGACTCTCGAGGAGCCGATTCCGATCGTAACAGTCTGACGCGCTAGCCAATTGTGCCATCGGGGATTATGTAATACATGTTTCGCTGAAGGCGACGATGCCGGGTCGCTTTATGGAGCACGCGATGCATCGTGGAGCGAAGTGGATCACGATTCAAGAGACCCCTGGAAGCGAACAACAGGATGACTGGGAAGAAGACAAGTCAACTCAAAGAGTCAAGGAGGTCATGAGTTTATCGATCTCTCAGTGGGCGAGTGACGCGCATCTGCTGACGCGCCACAAGCCTGGGAGTATGTAGTGACAGGGGAATGATTGGCTTCAAACCCCCGACGAGCATGTCCTTCCGTTCAATTAGAACGCTGCGAAGTTGATTCCTCACCTCTCTCATTCGGAGAACGCCAATCCCGAGCCAACTTTTCTCGACGTCATCACTGCTTACCGGCTCCAAGACGATGTCGGAACTCTACACCTACGATCCGTTGCCGACACCCAGGTCTGTCCGCCTGTTGCAGATTGTCTCGGACGAAAGCCCCGAGCACAACTTCTCGTTACGGCTGAGAACATACGAGCTCGACGACTTACCTCCGTTCTGGGCGCTGTCGTACACCTGGGGATCCCCGGACTTTGCGGAAGACGACGACGACGACGATGTCGGCGACGGTCGCACTCACAACATCAAATGCAACGGGCGCGACTTTGACGTGGGCGAGAATCTCGCTGACTTCCTCCGCCAGATGAACGACGACATGCCCGCAGCAACCGAGCCTATCACCCCTTCTTCCTCGGGACGACTCGGACTCCCGGAAAGGTCGACGAACTTCTGGGTTGACGCCGTTTGCATAGACCAGCAGAACAGCGACGAGAGATCGTCTCAGGTGCGGCTGATGGGCGAGATATACCAATCCGCCAGCACCGTCGTGGCGTGGCTGGGCAGAACGGAACCGAACAGGAACGTCCGCTGGGTCCTCGCCAAATTCGCGCCGTACGTCCTGGACCTCGAGGCGTCCGCCCGAGGATGCGAAATCGTGCAGCTGCTGATCGAGACGGGCCACGAGCTGAGGAGCCGCGCGGCCGCGAGGATCCTGGGCGAGAGGGTCTGCGAGCGCTGGAGGAGGTCGTACGTCGACTTCTTCGCCTTCTTCGCGGGGAAGCGCTGGCTCACGCGCGGGTGGGTGGTCCAGGAGGCGGCGATACCGGACGAGGATGCTGTCGTCTTGCAGTGCGGGAGGCAGCGGTTCTCGTGGTCCGACGTGAACAGGTTCTGCTCGTTCGTCACCAGCGTGGGCTGGAACGAGAGCCTGAATCCGCTGCTGAGCGAGCGGCTTGGGAGTTGGAGGAAGAGGCCCGGCACGCTGAACCGGCTGTGCAACCCGCCTGCGGAGTCCCTGCCTAGCTTTCAGGACGAAGAGCTGGATGATCTCATCGTCAACTGGCAGAACTGGCGATGGGGGGCGACGACGGATGAAGAGGTTCGGCACGCTGAGGTGCTTCACACATTCCACCGGCTCAGGTTCTACGAGTTCTCCAACCCCCTGGACCACATCTCCGGGGCGCTGGGGCTGATCGACCGGATTCTCGGGCCGCGCTACGAGCTTGGTATCACGCCTAGCTACGATGTTTCCGTCCAGGCCATGTTCACCGACGTGACGTCGTGGCTTCTTGGGCACCTGCCCAACCTCGATATCCTGGGGCTTGCAGGTCTTTCGAGCACCAGACCGGGCAGCTCGCTGCCTTCGTGGGTGCCAGACTTTACCTTTCTGGGCCCGAAGCATTGCACCTCGCTACAAAGAGTGCGCCAGAGGACGAAGTACTGCAGAAGAGCCCGTTCTTTTGATGCTACGGACACGGCAGGCGAGGTGTGGAGACCGCTTGCTTCGGTCAGAGGCTCCGAGCTGGTGCTCGAGGGGACGTGCTGCGATAAGATCATGAGGGCGGAAGCTGTTGAGCAGGACGACAAGGGAATGCTCGTGAACCTCGGCTGGGTACTGGAGCTTTGCACCCGCGACGGCACGTACGGCTCTTCTGAACAGACTTACTTTCAAGCTGTGGCGGAAACGCTCTGCGCGGAGACGAGACCGTCGGGGTTCTCCGATGAGACTTTTGACGAGATGCTGGAAGGTTGGATTTGGGACTGCGTCGGGTACGACCGGCTGTCAGATCAGAATCGTCACGATCAGTCACGGCGTGAGAATGCGCAACCGGGGAGGGGCGAGACAAGAGCCGTAGCCGAGAGAGCGGGACCCAGGGCGTCGAGTCCATCACACCAGGAACAGCTAAGGTCGCGCCTGGAGGACAGTCCAATCACGAAGATTGTGCAGTTTGTGGCTCCCGGGAGGCAAGTGTTGGAGACGGAAAGTGGGCTGATCGGGCTCGGGCCTCCCGAAGCACAACCCAGCGATGAAGTCTGGCTAGTGAATGGCGGAAGGATGCCGCTCCTGCTGAGACGTTTAGCAGGCAGTGATGGCACTGGAGAGAAGTATATGCTCGTGGGCGAAGTTCTCGTGCACGGGATAATGTACGGAGAGATGATGGAACGGAATATCAGATCCAAGCTCGAAGAAGCTGTTCTTGTGTAGAGTCTTTTAGCCTATTGAACTACGGCGTCACCGCTGGGTCTTTTCGACTTGACGAGGTGGGAGTAGAGTTATTTTGATGTACTCAAGTGGCTCTCCTGGTCGAGCAAGAAATAACGTCCTGTAGTCGTGAGTCGAAACAACCGTGGCACGGTCTAACACTTCGGGCTTCTTAACGACTCGTAGGATCGAAGAGGAAAACTTAACCCAACAACGACCAGTCCCCCTGGGGAACGCCCATGACCGTTACCTTCCTCTCCTTGATTTTCCAAATCTGCTTCCCGTCGCACTCAACCTTAACCATTCTGTCTTCGTATCGTGCGTCTACGAAGAAGTGCCTTTCCCCGAGAAAATGTATGCCCCTGCAATACGTCGTGGCGGTAGCCGTCCTATCGCCACTGAGCTCGATGAGCTGCGTCGTGAGCGAGTGCTGCGTCTGCAGGTGGGAGATGGCCTTGCCGAGGGCTGCGCCGATGGCGTCGGGTCCCTTGAGCGGGCCGAGGGGATCGGGGTAGTTGAAGAAGCAGTCTTCCGTGCAGACCGTCTTGAGAACCTTCCAGTCTTTGGAGTCATCCGTGATTGCGCAGAGAACGATGCAGTTTCTGATCAGCTCGTGGTCCCATACGGCCGGCATCTGTTTAGCGTCAGAAGGTCGTGGTTGAGGACAAGGACTCAAGACAAACCGTGGGTTGCAGTATGTTCAACAACGGGGTTTTGATGGAGAAGAATGTTGAATGGCTCACGGTGTTCGCTTTTTCGAGGTTGTTCTGTCAATAGAGAGATGAACACAAGTCAATCATCGAATTTATAGATGAACTGCAAGGAAGCGGCCGTGGAGGCCGCGGAGTGAATAGTCAAGATGTTCATCTGGCTCTTGTTTTGTAATGCGTCCGGCCGCTACGGAAGTTCGACCGAAACATCGTGCCCTGCTAGACGCGAGCAACGATATCGGTCAGCCGGCCCGCCTCCGACGATTGTGCATCGGGACTTGAAGCAGATCCAAACCTGGGCAAAGCCAATTGGCCGGCCGAGCTTGAGGCCTGCGGAGAGTTGTCTGGTTACACGAGCGCTACCCCTGACCACTCCATCGCGCTTAATGTAAGGGTGCGATGCCAAGGATCATGACTACCTGCTAGTAGCTCCACGACGATGTGTTCGGCTTGGTGGATTTGTTAGTCAATGTTGACGGTGAATCTCCGATTTGTTAATCGGTAACTACTGGGGAACGCCGGCATGCTACTGCCTCGAGAATCAGGCCTTCTGTTAGGAAAGAAAACCCATGTCAATGTCTTAGTCAGATTGCAAAGGTGAGATTACGTGACGTTTAATTATATAGCATTTAGTTATACAGTATTTAATTCTATAGTAACGTTTAATTACGCAACGTTTAATTACGCAACGTCTAATTACATAACGTTTAATTATACAACGTCTAATTATACAACGTCTAATTACACAACATTTAATTACACAGTAACGTTTAATTATATAACGTTTAATTATATATAAGCCTATATAAATAGGATATATAGGTACTAAAGTATACTTTAAAGAACGGACTATTAATATAGAAGAAGGCTTTATAAATAATAAATAAATTATAGTAATTAGTAAAGTACTAAACTGTTAATAAATACCTATACTAGTTATTAGAGTAGAGTTTTAGTATACTATTAGCGACTACGTTTATATAAAATAGTACTTTATATACCTAATTATTAGTAGTACTTTGAGGTTCCTTACGGAGGAAGATAATAACTAAAGGTTTAGTAAGTAGTATAGCTAGGATCGTAGTTACTTAAAAAAGCGTACTTAGCATAACGCTATTAAAGCTAAGGTCAAAACCTAGAGCCTAAGTTACTAAGTATTTAACTATTATTATATAGTTATTATTATTTTAATTAATAAAGTAGAGGTTGTTTTAGAAAGAAGGTGTTTTTTAGTAGTTAAAGGGTTTAAAATTAAAGAAGAGAAGAACCTAAAATTAAAAAAAGTAAAAGTAAAGTAAGGGTATTAATAGTATAAAGTTAGTTAAAAAAGTAAAGGTTTATAGTAATAGCTTTTTTAAAAAGTAAGTATAAGTTAGATATTATTAAAAGAAGGAGTAGTATCTATAAGTACGTAATAGTAACTACTAATAAATATAAGTACTTATAAGAAAAGTACTTAGCTTTTAGTAATATATTCTTTAAAAGAAGGTTACTATTTATAATACTTATAATACTCTTTCTCTTTAAATATATATTTTAGTTTTCCTCTTTATTTTTAACTTTATTATTATTTTTATCCTTTTTTATAAACTATAATTAAAGTATAAAAATAGCCGTTTTAATGTACCTACTATACCTTAACCTTATTTATATTTAAGATAAAAACCTACTAATCCCTTAAATACTTAACTTTAACTACCTTCTAAACGCCTTTAAAATCCTTAATTACTACTACTAATAAAACAATACCCTTAATAAAATTACTATATAAAATATTTATAAGGGATTCCTTTACCTTAAGTAGCACATTAAAAACTATAACTACTTCTATACTATAGCTACTTAATAGTTTAATTAGTTATACTTATATAAGTTTACTATTATTGTCCTTTTACTTAAATATATTATTATACTAGCCTATATTACTAATTACCTTATTTATTTAAAAACTAACTAGTACTAGCTAAAGACTATAATTTTCTACCTATAAAGAGATCCTTTAGTTATTAGAATTACTAAGTTGTTTAACCTTAACCTCTTCTATTATAACTCTTATATATACTAGGCTAATAAGGGCACTATATTTACTTTTAACACAGCTAATAAGAATATTAAACTTGCCCCTAATACAACTATTAGGTACTTTAAATATTTTCTTTTTAAAGATACTACTATAAGTATTTTATAACTACGTAATAATACTTATTTATTAATAATTAATTACTATATAAACTAGTTCTTTTATTTTATTTATAARTACTATAGTAYTTATAAAGTAGGATAAAATAGTTATAAACTATAAAACTATTAATAATTACGCAAACTATAATATTAACTCTATTTTTTTTATACTAAATAACTACCCTTTTTTTTAACTACTATATATCTAGAGTATAACTATCTATAAAAGGGACTAAAGGTAATAAGGGATATAAGTAGATAAGTAAAAATGGGCTATATAGCTAAAAAACGGTTAAAAGGTTAATAAATAGTTTATTTAATATAAAAATAGTACTATAATATACGTCTTTTTATTAACTTATTTATTTTAATTGTAGTATTATAAATACAGCCTACTATTAACTTCTAGAGTTAAAAGGGGTATTAAATAGGCCTTAGTTGCTTTAAATACTATATAGTAAGTAGTAAAGGTTAAAATAAGTAGTTATAATATAGTATAGGCTACTTAGTAACGTAGGTTAGGTAGAATATACTACCCTAAGAAGGAGAGAAGTAGAGGGAGTAGATATTTAAATAATATAAATAAAAAGAAAAGGATAAAAAGAAGTAAATTAAGGATATAAAAGTAAATAGTAAGTAACTTACTTAATAAAGAAATAAAGTAAAGATTTATAAATTTAAAATAAAATATAAAGTAAAAGATACTACTTTATATAGAGACCTTAAAAAGTAAAAGGGGATTATATTTATAGTAAAGTACAGTCTAAGTAGCCTTTTTTACTACTATATATAATAATAATAATAACTATATTATTCTTATTCTTTTCCTTCCTTAATTTCTAATTTACTAACTATATATAAAGATCTAGTATAAAGCTAAATAGCCAGCGTACTTTTAGCGGAAGTATAAGTAAATATTAGTAGAACTCTACACAGTAGACCCCTACTAAGTCCTTAGTAAAGGCGTATAAAGGGAGAATAAAAAAGGAAAAGAGGAAGTTAAGTAAAAGTAACTAAATATACCTAGACCTACTTTTAAAATATTATAATTAAACCTAACTTAAGTATTTAACCTAAAACCTTTATACTCTTTTACTTTTACCCTAATATAAAAGGTTAATAATAAGTATATTATAAAGGATTTTATACAGCACTTACTAAAACGTTAATAAACACTTAGTAAACTTAGTACTTAACTTAAATTAAAATAGAAATAATAAAAACACAATTAACTACATAGTAAGTAAAGTAGCTATATAGTAAAGCTTTATTAATAACCTAATTAATAACTAGAATTATAAAAGTAATAACTAATATAATTATAACTTAGTATTACGCGGTTAAGTACAAGTAGTTAAAGTAAAGTAAAGTAACGGCTTAATCTTTAAGTCTTATAATGTACGGAAGCAAAAGTAAAGGCCCCTTTATAGAAGCTAAAGATAGAGTAAAGTTACTTAAGTAAACCGCGGAAGTAAGCGGTCGCTTACATATACAGCTCCGAATAGCTTCAGCTATTATAATACACCCCCCTAAACTTAAAAAAAGTTTAAAAATACTATACTTATAGCCTCTTAATATATAACTAAAAATATATATATTAATATTTAATAAAAAAGAGTATAAATAGAAGTTTTTTGTTTTATAAAAGAAACTAATAAATAAAATAAAAATCCCTTTACTTTATTAATACTACCCTTACTTTATTATAATACTTTATTACTGTTACTAGGGAGTAGTTATACTTTTATTTATATAGTAGGAAGTAAATAAAAAAATTAATAAATATCCTTAGGCGCCTTTAATTAGTTAGATTTATATAAATACCTAGCTTAAAATAAGTAAATAATAATCCTTTAAAGGCCCTAATTTCTTCTTTTTTCTTTCCTTAATAATAATATTACTATAAAGTATAAATACCCTTAGTTTTACCCCTAACGCTATAATACTGTACTTTATATAGTTTAAAGGCGCCTATAGTGCTTAGTTTAAGATATAGTATTTTAATAAGTTATACAGTACAATAGTTAATAACGCTTTTAAAAAAAAGTAAACTAAGCCTGCGCGTGCGGCGCGTACTATAAAGCGTATAAAGGATAAGGCTAATAAGGAGGCCGCAGCTACTATAGTAGCTATAGTAGCGGCTACTAATACTACTATTAGTATATTTAGTTATCTTCCCTTTATACTATTAATACTTATACTAACACGTATTTTAATTTAAACTAACTTAATAACTCTAGTAGTAAAGAAGGCTCTAAGGAGCCTTTTAAATAAAAAACTACCCCTACTCCCCTTAATAGTAAATTTATTTATTACTATTTTAGTTAAACTATAACTAACTTTACGTTTATATAAATTTTTAAAAAAAAAAGCGTCTTACTTAACTAGCTAACTATAAGGAGTTTATAGCTTTTTAAAGTAGGTCGACTTTGCCTTTATTACTATAAATCTATACTAACTATCTAAATAACTCTATACTATACTAAAAAAGCGACTTTAACTACCTTTACTAACTAGTCTACTATAGCTAAAGAAGAGACTATAAAAAAAGAAAGTTTAAAGCCTTTTAATAACGCGCCTCCCTCTACTCCTAAAACGCTTAAACTACTTCTAAGTAGTTATAGTAAGTTTAGTTATTTTATAGTATCTCTTAAGTTTAGTTACTAACTTTGCCCTAATATAACTAAAAGTATAGTAGTCTTTAATAGTAAAAGTATTTAGCCTAAGACTCTTATTTATATTTAGTACGTTTATAGTATACTAACTAGTAAGGACCCTAGTATATATAACGTTCTAATTAATAACTTAAAGTATTATTATTATAAAAATAAAAAAAAGCCTTATACTCCCTTCTTTAGTAATAGTTTTACTTAGTACTAATAAAACGGGTTTTTTATTATAAAAACTGTAGTTTAGTATAGAGATACTAAGTATTATATCTTTATAGCCTTTAATAATATAAAGGCCTAGCTTTTACTAGTATTAATACTAAAGAGTAAGAATAGTAATTAAGAGTATACTTTTTTAAAAAAAGAGAAGGAAAAGGCTTTAGTCTTTTTAATACTAACTCCTAGAGTTAAAATAACCTTTATAAAAACAACTCCTTTAAAGCTATTTAAAGTAGCTATAGCCCCGTGGACCCTTAAAAAAGTAGTTAAAATAAGTATTAAAGAGTATTCTCCTACTTATAATAAAAAGCCCTTGTGTTTAACTATTACTTAAGTAAACTTTAATACCCTAGTTATAATTAACCTTAACTAAAGTATAGCCTCTTTATTTTAATTTGTATTAAATATATTTAAAGATACTCTATAGGCTAAATATAAAGAAGTATAAGTCTACTTTAGTAATAGTAGTATTACTTAACTTTAACTTAATATAAACCTACTTTAGTAGTAGTAATAATAATAATAGTATAAGTTTACTTTAGTAGTAGTATTAATAGTAGTAGTAGTATTTAGTTTAGTAGTAGTGCTTGGTGTAGTATAGTAGTGGCTTTTTTATAGGAGCTTTTTATACTCTTTAGTCTTTAAGCTAAAAGGAATTAAATAAACGTAGGCCTAAAGTTGTATTTACTTTATATACTTTCTTTATTCTTTATAATATATAACTTAATATTTTAAAAGTTAAGGAGTACTCTAAATTATTTAAACTTTAAATAAAAGAGTACTTTAATAAAACTATTAGTAAGTATTTTATTAGTTAGTATATAAATAATATTAAATAACTTTTTAGTATATTTTTAATAAAGTTATATATTTTATATATTAATATAGTAAAGTTACGTTAAAATACGTTCCCTTTCCCCTACTATAAAGTATATAGTTTAATAATTATTATAGTAAATTTATTATATATTACTTAGTTTAAGTTTAAGGTTTTTAAAGAGCCTTTTAAGAGTAATTATTTTTTTTATAGTATACTTAAAATTAAAAAGCTTAGCTTTAGTTATTAAAGTTATTATAGTATTTTACCTTACGGCCTTTTACTAAATAGGGCTACTAAAAAGTAAAATAATATATCTTTAGAATAACTTTTGTGTTTCTTTGTTATTTATAAATAAGGTATCCCTAGTAATTAAAAGTACCTATACTCTCCTACCCCCTAAACTACTATAATAGAGTAAAAAATAATAAGTATAATATAAGTAATAAATAACTTAATTTATAGTAATTTAGTATTTATAAAAAGGGTTTATTAGGAATTTTAAAAGAATAGTATAAATAAAGGCTATATTAGAGTAAATTATAATTATAGTATATAAAATTAAACTAATCTTTTTTTAATATAACTTTACTTTACTACTAACGGGGTCTTTAGTATTTTTTTTAAGGGGGGTAAGTAGTAATAGAGTTAAAGGGTAGTAAGAGTTTATAAGACTAAACTTCTCTGCGACGCGTTAAATATATTAATTATAGGTAAAATAGATCTTCTTTACCTTATAGTTATAAATAACCTAGATCCTAAAATACTACTTAATAGCTCCTTATTTTTTAAGTTTATACTTTACTTTAATACCCTTAATAATTTACTTTACTTTTACGGTATTATTTCTATAGTATATAATAAAAATATTATTAATATAAAAAAAAATAAGTATGTAGTAGTTGCGGCTCTAAAAGAGGCACGGGTCTTTATTAGTTAGTGTAAGCTTAAAGCTTTAAAGGATTAAAGAAAACTCTTTATACTAAAGAAGAGGGGTATTTCTAAAGCTATAAAGGGCGTAGTAAAGTTTAAAAAGTTTACTACTCTACTTAAAGCTTTTTAGAAAGTAGTAAATAACTAGTAGGTTATTTAGTCCCCTTTTAGTATTTAGGAATATATTAATAACGTTAAACTAGTTAACTTTAAGGTTGAATTATACTATAAAGGCTATAGTAACTTTAAAAGTATAAGCCGTAAGTATGGCCGCGTAGGTCTGCTTAAGGGGATACTTCTTTTAAAGATCTCTATAAATACAGAGCCTTGCTTTATAGTACTAAAAGTATTTATTTTTATTAAATTTATATATAAATACTTACTTAAGGGGGATTGGCTTTACTTTAGCTTTATAGGAGTTTATAACCTTCTATACTCCTATTTTTTTAAACTTAAATACTTCGTTGTTTACTACTTTGTAAAAGTGGTTTTTTAGTTTTAGTAATAGTAAGTAAATACTCTAGTAAATAGTTAAAGCTTTATTAAACTAACTTAAATAAACTCTAGTCTTTAGTATAGTAGACTTAATTTACTTTACTTTATTAATTAAAGTAAAAACTATATAGTAGTATGTATAGTGTCCCTGGGTTGCTTTTTTTAGGGTATAGTTATAATTTAGTATATATATATTAAAGAAAGTATCTTAGTTACGTTTAGTATTAAGGAACGCGAAGTGGTTATAGAAGCGCAGTAATTTCCGCGGCTTTACTTTAGGTTAGTTTAGATTTTTACAGTTATATACTCACTTTAATTCTTTTAGGGGGCTACTTAACTCCTTTATATCTATATATAGCTATATTAGGGGAAGAGGTAAGTTACTTTTCTAGAGTAAAAAAGATTTAGCCTTTATATTTAGTTCTTATAAGGCTTTAGTATTAGTTACTATAATAATTTTATTTTTAATTCTTTTATAAAAGGAATTAACTTTTAAAGTAGAAAGTAGGTTGGGGGACGATAGTAGTTTATTAGTTTAATATATACTAATAAGGGGTACGGGGTTCTTTACTCTTTATATATAGCCTTAAGTCTCTTTAAGTATTAGTGTAAAGTTTAGAGTTAATAGCCACCCCCCGTACTAGTTAAATAGCTTTAGTAGAGCCTCTAAAATACCCTTACTAGGGTTCTTAACTACTAGAGTAAGTATTAGTAAAAATAGCTTTTCTTTATTATATATTAATAGAGTATTAGTTGTTTTAAAAATACCTAGGACTTAGAGTTTAGTATTAAGGGAGAAAATAGGCTTTTAAATAGCTTTAACTATAGTGCGGGCTACTTTACCTTATTCTACTACTTTTACGTCCGGCTTTAAATAAAACTTTATTTTATTAAAAGTTACGTTGTGTATAATAATAACTTATTTAAGTAAGGGTACTTAGATTTAATAAAGATTATAGGTATTTAGAATATAGCTTATAAAGTATTTAATATATACTCTTACTTTTACTTTAAAGTTATATCTTCTTTAATTTACTTTATAGTTTTTTTTAAAGGGGTATACTTTATAACTATACGCGTATATTTAGTTTTAGTAAGGGTAAAGGTTGTGCGTTAGAAGGGCCTAGTAAAAGGGTTCCTATTAGTAAAAGTACTAGTAGAACTAGGCCTTTTTAACTTAAATTAGAAAAAGCTACGCTCTTTGCTTAAAAGGGCTTATATTATAGAAAAAGGCTATAGTTATAACTACTTTAACCTATAAAATAAAGGAAAAGCTAGATACTTTAAGTATTTTAATAACTTAAAGTATTATTTTTTATTTAGTACACTCGCCCCCTCTATTTAGTTCTTTTATATATAATAGAGTTGTTTTAATTTTAATTCCCTTTTTTAGAGCCTATTATTAATACTTAGTATAGCTGTATATTATAATTACTATATACTTAATATCTTAATAAATTTTATAAATAAATATACTATACTACTTTACTACCCAGCGTTTAAATATCTTTAATATATAAAAGATAGATTTGTATTACTTATTAATATAGAAAAAAGTAAAAAAGTAGCTAGTATACTCGTCTTTAATTACTATAAACTAATAGCTTTAATTATACTCCTTAGAGTAGTTAAAAAGATCCTAGTAAATCTATTTATACAGCCTTATAGTATAACTTTTAAAAGTTTGCTTTAAAATTACTTAAGTAATATAGGTTATTATATAATACTTATACTAAAAGTGTATTAGGCCTTTAAGTCTTACCCCCTAAGTGTTATATAGGAGATAGCTAAGTACCTTAAGTTCTAAGTAACTAGATTAAAAATACTATATAAAGGAATTATTACTTTAGTTTTTTAGTTAATAGTAGGACTTTTAAAAGACTATAACTAATATAGTTACGTTTATAGTAGTAGTAAAGTTAATAGAGATATATAGAAATATAAAGTAAAAAGAAGTAGCCTTATATTTAAAAAAAATAATATTTATCTTTTTCTCTAGCTTTTTAACTATAAAACTCTTTTTATTATTACCTATATAAAATAAAGCGTTAAAACTAATATACTAAATACTTACTTTTTATAAAAGTGCCTTAGAGATAATATTTATATAAAAGTTTTTTATATATATAACGTTTATTAGTATAAAGTTAAGGGTATTTAGCTTATTAGAGCTGTTAAGTATATTCTTTATAACCCTTATACTAACTATTAAAATAAAGTATAAAGTGGTTCTTAATTTAATGTATACTTCTTTATTAGGGGGCTTAATAAAGTCCTTTTTAAAGAAAAAAAGGTTATTAACGAGATAAGTTGTACTATAGTTATTAAATACTATATATATACTTAAAGTATAAGGAGTAGTTAAAGAAGTAAAAAAGACGTTATTAATATATATAAATAAAGTAGGGGTTTCTAGGGCCTTTTAGACTAGTTAACTATTAATTATAACTATAACTTAGTATATTTTTAAAAGAGTTAGTTTAAAAGTAGCTTTAGTATTTAAAGTATTTATTCTTTTACTTCCCTTTTTTTTCTTTTCTTAACTAGAAAATTAACCTTAGCTCTATAAATAGGGGGGATTAACTTAAATCTAATTAGTACAAGTAAGTTTAATTAAGAGGTTTTAGTACTCTTTTAAATTAAGCTTTTTTTAAATCTCTTTAGTGTCTATAGTAAAGACTTTAATATAAGAATAGTTACTTTACTTAGAGACTATAAAATAAACACGCGCGTACTTAACGAATAGTTAACTATATTTTTTACTATAAATATACTAAATCCTTTTAAACTTAGTAGTAAAGAATTATAAGGCTTTAGAAATTATAGTATTAAAGTAGTTTATAAAAGTTAAAAAAATACTAAATAATTTACTTTTAAACTTTAAGAATAAATTTTTATAAAAAAGGTTTTTAAGTATAGATATATAGTCCTTAATTAAAATCTAAGTTTAGTTAAGCTTTTTTCTTATAATAACCTACTTATATTTATTCTATACTTAATTTAAAGTAATCTTTTACTTAATAATAGTAAAGAAGTTTTAAACTATAAGTAGTTCTATAATATTTAGGAGCTTATATTAAGTTACTTAAAGGTAGATTACTTAAAACTCTTATAGCTAGGTACTAAGTATAATACTAGTATTTACTCTTTAAAGTATTACTTAGTACTTTTATTAAATTGTAGTAAAAAGACTCGCGTTACTTAGGGAGTACCTAGTATAAAGGACTTAAAATAGACTTTAAAGTGTTATATTTCCTTATTTAAAGAGTTTAGTTTAAATAAGTTTAAAGATATTATTAAAAACTAAGTTATTAATATATATTTAAATCTCTTTAAGGGCCTTAACCTTTTACTTTTAAACTTTATTATTAAAGGTTTTATTAAAAATAAAGCTAAAGTATTCCTTAAGTACTCCTTTACTTTATTTAGTAAAAGGTGGGTTAGGGATTAATTTAGGCTTATTATTATTAAGTGTATTTTACTTAAGAGTTTTGTTATTCCTAGTAGGCTCCGGGGTGTTTTTAAATTACTCCCCTATAACCTAAACGCTCTTTACTTTACTCTTTAAATAAGTCTATACTCTAGGTTACTAAAAAGGGTCTTTATTATTATTACTTTTAATTAAAGTACTTAATTAATACTAAGTTGCGTTCTTTTTCTAAAGGTTAAAGTAAATATAATAGATTCGTTCTACTTCTGTATTTTTATTTTTTAACTACTAAGTAAGTAAAATTAAGGATATTTTCTTTAGGGGCTTGTTTAGTAACTTAAGGTTATTAGGGTTAATTTAGGGCTAAACTCTTTACGTAACTACTTTAATTTGAAGGTTCTTATACTATGCGGGGTAGTTATAATGCTCTGTGAGCTTATAAAAGGATAGAAGGGAAGAAGTTAACTTTAAAGTTAAGTTTAATATTATTGAGTTAAAATAGTAGTAGAAGAATTAAAATAGTAATAAAAGAGTATTTATATAAATATTTCTTAGTAGGTACGTTTACTTTAAAGATAGTAGTTTAGAAGTATAGTATAAGCTAAACTTATAACTATTATGTAGTTAAGTATAAGTAGTTAAAGTAAAGTAAAGTAATAGTTTAATTTTTAAGTTTTATAATATATAGGAGTAAAAGTAAAGGCCCCTTTATAGGGGCTAAAGATAGAGTAAAGTTGCTTAGGTAAGTTGCGGAAGTAAGCGGTTGCTTATGTACGTAGCTTTGAATAGCTTTAGTTATTACGATACTTAGGAAATTTAATAACTAATATAAGTAATACTAAGGGATTAAGTAACTTAGATAAGAGGCACAACTTTGACTTTTAGTAGTAATAACGTACTAAACCCTTACTAACCCTAGGCTAGCTAAAGGAACTATTTATATATAAAATAATAGAAATAATTTAAGAACTATAAGCCTAGAATACTTAGTTATAAATATAACCCCTACTAAACGCCCTACTTTAAATTATAGTATAATAAGTTAAAAGTACTAAATAGGTTACTAAAGTAATAAAGACTATTTAGTAGACTATTACTTACTATTTAGTAAAGTAATAAAAAAAACTACTTATATATAATATAGTTTATTTAATAGAAGATATAACTAACTTAGTCTATAAAGACTAGTTTACTATAGTTAAAGTAGTTTATAACTATAAAAAAGGCACTATAGTAGTATAGTAAATATAATAAGTTATTAGTACTATAGAGTATACCCTTTAGAGTAACTAAAGAAGCTACTAATAAGTACTTACTAATAACTATATAAAGAATAGTCTAGACCTAAAACCCACTTAAGTAGAATTTAAAATCTTTATTTATAACTAACACATTACCCCTAAACTATAAAAATAAAACCACTAAAATACACTTTAAAGGTATTATTAAAAGAATAATAAAAAGCCTACTACTCTATTTTACTAATAGAAATCTATTTACTAAACCCTTAGTAAAAATATAAAGAGAAAAAGTAAAGCCTACTAATTCTTCTAGTACTTAAATTAATTAACCTATAAAAAGCTAATATAGTAGGATTTTAAGTACCTAAATACCTATAAAATCTTAATCTACGTACAATAAATTTAAGAAACCTTAAAGAGACGCGGGACCTTTAGAAAAGGTTTATATAATAAAAACTATAAAAGGTATTACTCTAGCTTTTATAAGTAAAAGAAATAAACAGCCCTATTATAATTACACCTACTAAAAAGAAGTAGCCTGGATCGCCGCTAAATAGACTATAAAGGTAAAAAGAACTAGCTACTTTAGGCCTAAGGCTTTATAACTACTCTAAAAAACTTAGATACTAACTATAAACTAAAAAGGGACCTTAGTAGTATTACCTACTATAACTATTAAAAAACAAAATACTATATAACTAACTATAAAGCACTAAAGTAGGATAATTACTAAAACCCCTATAGACTACTATATAAAAGTATTAATATAATCTAAGTCTAGAAGTTAAGTAGTTTAAAAAACAAGTAGGTGTAAACTAGCTACTAACTAAATCTATACTAGAAACTATCTTAGTACTTATAGAAGAAATAGTTAAAAGCTAAGCTATTACTATAGTAAACTATAATAAAGTTAAGGTTATAGTAAATATAAATACTTATACATAAATAGATATTATTAATATTAACTTTACTAAATAACTAAAACTTAAAAAAGTATTTAATATAATACTCCCTAATATTTTAATATTTAATAGCTAATCTATTAGTAAAGCTAAAGTATACTAACTAACCTTTTTTTTTATTAATAAGCATAATATACCCTATAAAATTAAGTATGTATTTATAGTAATAACTTGCCTAGATAGCGCTAGAGGTATACTCCTAACTAATAATACTATAAATATAAAAGGTATTTTTATTAATATACACACACAGATATAATAGTATACTTTAGTATTTATTATAAACCTAAAGGCTTTTACTTAAAAAGTAGTAAAGAATAAATTTAAAGTATTTATAATATATATTACTAGAGTGCACACTGTAGTAATAGACAGAGGAATCCTTATTAATAAGTCCCTAGAAAACAACTATACTATAACTTTAAAAAGCCTTTTTAAAAAACTATACCCCTATATTAACGTATTTAACAAAAGGGTAGTAACACAAGTCTCTATACTAATAAACGTAAAGTACTTAATTAACCTAGTTAAGGGAAAAGAGCTACTATATAAGTTTATTTATTTAATATTACTAGAGTAACTTTAAGTACTTTCTAAGTATATTTAAAATATAACTACTTAAAAGTAAATTAAGCTATTTATTAGTTTAGTAGAAGTACTAGTAATATTTATACTAAAAAAGGACGGGACCCTATAGTTATATATTAACTATAGGGGCCTAAATACAATTACTATTAAAAACTAATATCCTTTACTACTTATTAATAAGCTTTTAAATAGACTTATTAGGGCGTAATAGATATTTAAAATTAACTTTAAAGAGGTATACTATAGAATTTATATTAAAAAGTTAGACTAGTAGAAAACAGCGTTTTACACGCGCTATAGCTACTTTAAGTATACCGTTATACCGTTTAAGTTAATAAATACCCCCACTACTTTTTAAGTATATATTTAGTAGGTACTTAGTAATATTATAAACGTCTATGTTATTACATACTTAAATAATATCTTAATTTACTCCTAGTTATAGGAGAAATACACAAAATACTTTAAAATAGTTTTAAAGTACTTAAGAGATACTAAACTCTTTATAAAGCTTTTTAAATATAAATTTTATAAATAAAAAGTTAACTTCTTAAGGTTTAAAATTACCTATAACAGTATTATAATAAATCTAAAATATATCTAGGCTATTACTAAATAACTAATACTAAAAAGCTACTAAAATATTTAAGTTTTTTTTAAGTTCTATAACTTTTACTATAAGTTTATTATAAAATACTCCTATATTATAGACCTACTTAATAAAGCTCTAAAAAGAAATAAAAATAGTATAAAGTTAAGAGCCTTTATTTAAATAGAGGAAATATAAAAAGTATTTAATAAACTCTACTAACGTTTTAGTAAAGTACTAATACTAAAGCACTATAACCTAAAACTAAATACGCACATAGAGATAGATATATTAGCCCACGTAGTATTTAGTATAGTATTACAAAAGCACAGAATATAGTAGTACTCTATTACTTTTTAGTCTAAAAAACTTATAAAAACTAAAATATACTAAGTTATAAATTAATAAAAACTTTTTATAATTATAAAAAGCCTAAACTACTAGGCCTAATATCTATAAAGACTTTTTAAACTATTTTTAGTCTTTATAAACTACTAAGTACTAAAAGGTATTATTARTATACCTATATAGAATATATATAAAAAACTTACTTAATAGGTATACTACCTATTAGTATTTAACTTTAAAATTTAATATTAGTTTAGGAAAATAAACCTTATTAATAAATTATTAAAACGCCTTAACTATATAAAAAGTAAAATATTAATTAAAAATATTATTCCTATACTTTAAAAAAAACTAGTACTTATAAAAAAAGTCCTAGAGAATATCTAGAGATATATTACTAATATTAAAACTAAACTAAGTATAGTAACGTATATATACATCTAAGCCGTTTAAACTAATATATAACCCTAGGTCTAGTTAGCTAGCTTTATAGAGGAACAATCCTTACCTCTACACTAGTATATACTCTATAGAAATACTAAAAATTAGAACTGTAACTATACTATAGTAGTTAAAGCCGTTACCTATACTATATACTAGAATAAAAACTTAATAAATACTTAGTAAAAAACTAGTTATAACTAGAAGGACTTAATTAAAACTAAAGTTATTAGTTTAAAATAGTATATTCTATATACTATAATAAAGGAACTTATTTAAAATAAAACAGTATTTAAATTATAACTATTGTTAGACCTTAAAGAAATAGTTAAAGAACTATAAACTAAAAACTAATTTTATAAAAATACTATAAATATAGTTTAAGTTTATACTAGAACCTATATAGAATATTACTTAAATAAAAGGAGTACTTTATAGTTTTATAAGTAATTAGTCCTTTTTAATAAAGACTTACTATAAAAAAAATTATTTAAACTTACTATAATAACCTAAGAACTAACTATATAAGTACTAATAAAATAACTAAACTAATCCTCTAGAAATTCCACTAAAGCTACTTAATAAAAAATATCTATAAATATATTACTAAATACCCGTAATACTAAAGAGTATAAGTACCCTAACATAAGTCGTATAGGTTACTCTAACTACTCTCTATACTATTATACCCTTTTTAAAAAATCAATCTAAACTTTATTACTAATCTCCTACTAAATACCTAGAATAATAAATATATATATAATACAATCCTTATAATTATATATTAAATAACAAAGGTAGTGTACTTTATAGTAACTTAAAAAACTATTAATATAGTGTAGCTAGTATAAATCTTCTATAAAGAGATAGAATACTATTTTAATACTTTAAAAGGAATAGTAGGAAATAAAAATAAGCTATTTACTAGCTACTTTTAAAAAACCTTTACTAAAACTAAAGCAATAGCCTACTACCTCTTAATAGYATAGCACCCTTAAATAAATAGCACAATAGAACGTATATACTAGTTTCTAGAGGCATACCTCCACAAGTATACTGGGGCTATACTAAAGTATTAGACTATTTAACTATTAAAGGTAGAGTTCTTATACAATAACAACAAGTATATAACTATTAAAGTTAGTCCTTTCTAAGTATTAATAGTATACTACTTAAAAGTAATAAAGTACGTTCTATTATAAAAAAAAGATATACCTAAAAGCGTCTAAAAACGGATCGCGTATATAGTAGAAGTTTGCTAATATATAATTAAATATTAGTAATACATAGTAAAAACACAAACTAGAAATTATAATAAAAAGTACTTTTATAAGGAATATATAGTTAAAGAGATTATTAGCCTTTTTATAAAAAACTTCCCTTTTTAAAAAAACAAAAAAAAGCTAGTACTAAAATATATTAAAATCCTAGTTACTAAAAGAATTAGAAATAGCGCGTACTACATCTAACTCCTAAAAAGGTACTAGTAGTTATATAATATATTTTATATTAGCCTAGTAAAACCCTAAATAAATAAAATAACTAAGGATTAAAACCTCTTAAAAATAAAAGACTCTAATAAAGAGTAGGAGGTTAAGGATATTATTTCTAACTATAAAGACAGTAAAAATATACTATTCCTAATTAAATAAAAAAACTAGTTTATAGAGTATAATATATAGAAGTCCGTAGAATATTTAGTAAATACTTAGTAAGTACTTAGAAAATACTATACACAAGCTAAAAAGTCCTATAAAAAATAGAATAATAAGTAACAAAAACTATAATAAAAAAAGTATATTATATAAAAAAAAAAGTTCCTATAAACTAACTTAAAAGACATATTTAAATTAGTTAAAAAAAACCTATAAAACTATAAATAAACTTTAAATAAATCTATTCTAAAAACTACTACTAAAAGACAATAAAAAAAAAAAGACCACTATCTACTACTACTACTACTACTACTACTACTATTACTATTATTATAACTACTATTACTACCGCCCTTACTACTAACCCTAGTATCCATATTTATATAATCCTCCAATAAAGACTTAAGTAGAGCCCAGTACTATTATACTATATAGACTTTCTTTTTCTATATCTTTTACTAACTATAATACTTAAAAGGACCCTATTCCGCAAAGGCCTTAGTAAAGAAGGGAATACCGGGCTAACTATTATCTACTAGCTATATAAATAGCTTATATAAATTAGCCTTACTAAATATAGTGGAATATAGTAGCTTAATAGCGCCCTTATTTTTAGTAACTAATTAATAAAAGGGATTAGTAGTAATAAAGTAGTAAAAGAGGTTTTAAACTTTAAATAAAGTAGTAAAATTATACTAATAAAGTAAAAAGGCTATAAAAAGGACTAACTTAGTACTCTTTTTATATAGAGTATTACTACTCTTATAGTAAACCTAAAAAATAATAAGTACTTAAAATAAGTTAAAAGAATATAAATAACTAATATTAAAGTACACAACTATACTAGTAGTTTTGTAAAAGCTCTACTACTTCTAAAGGCCAAGTTCCTAAAAGGCGTATTTAATTTCTCTAGACTTTTTAATTAAAATTATAAAAATAGAATTCTAGAACTACTTAGTAAGCGTATAAAAAGTACTAGTAATATACTAAGCAAAGTATTAAAAATACTAGTTAATATAACTAAAAACAGGACTATACTTAATAAAGTAAGTATAGTAATACTTAACACAATTCTAATATACCTAAGTAATACTATTTAAAGTAATAGGGATTTATAAATAATTAATAAAAGTTTACTAAATAAACAAAAAGTACAACCTATATAATAGTACTTTTACTTAGTAATAAAGTAGGTAGTACATATATTAAAGTAATTCTTAAAAACTATATAAACTATTTAATAATCCTTACCTAATAGTAAAATATAATAAATATATAGTATAGTAAGGCCTAGCTAGTTAAGGAATCTAACCTTAGTATTAACTATAAACTTAATAAAGTAAATAAAGTAAATAAGGGTAAATATAGTACTAAAAAGAAAAGTTAAATATTAAAAATACTAAAAAGTAATAATAAATAAAAATATATAAAGCTTAACTAATAAAGAAAAGGAAGTTAAAAGATTATAGGTTATTAAGAAAAAAAAAAGATTTAAAGCTAATAGGTTAGGAGCTACTATTATATAGACTCCTTATATAGAATATACAGCCTAAATACAGTAAACTATAGGAAAGCTATTTATAAAAAGCATAAAAAAAAAAAAAAGGCGCAACTCCCCTAAACCTATAGTATAAAAGGCATAAAAAGCATAATTAATATATATAACTATAAACTAATAAACTTTAAAAAAACCCATTTTAAGGAGCAAAAAGGCAAAAGCCACTCTATAGTAATAATAAATAAATAATATTATAAAGGGTACTTACTAATAAAGCTATAGATACTTACTAAATAAAGAATAAAAAAGCTATAAATAAGTAATTAGAATAAGTTATAACTAAAAGGGGGGATAAAAAAAACAAGTAAAAAATAAAATACCTAACTACTTTATATATATAATAAAAGTAAAAGAAAAAGGGACTTAATTAAAATAAATATAGTAACTCTTTAGTATAACGTTGTTAAAATAATATACTACAATAAATACAAATATACTAACTCCTACACCAGTAGTACTAATACAATAACCCCCACAGTAATAGTATCAGCATAAAAGGGAATAGCATAAAGTACTACTAGGGACTAATAGACTAAAAAGGGGAATAGTATAAGGATTTAATACAAAGCTAAATAGCTAGTATACTTTTAGTAGAAGTATAAGTAAATATTAGTAGAACTCTATACAGTAGACCCCTACTAAGCCCTTAACAAAAGCACATAAAGGGAAAACAAAAAAAAAAAGGAGGAAGTTAAGTAAAAGTAACTAAATACACCTAGACCTACCTTTAAAACATTATAATCAAACCTAACCTAGGCATTTAACCCAAAACCTTTATACTATATAACTACTAACCCCTAAATACCTCCTTTAGTTTTTATTTTTATACTACCTAACTACTCTATATTATTTAATCCTTCCCTTTTTAACTCTTTAATTTATTTACTTAAAAGCCTAGTATAAACTAACTTATTCTAAATTTTAATATATCTTTAACTCCTACCTATACCTAATATCACTTAAACTACTTACTTTCTATATTATAAATATCTTTTATTTACTACCTAGTTATCTATACTACTAGGATTTAATAAGCTTAACTCTTTTTTACTATCTTCTACTTTTATTTATTAATTTCTCTCTCCTATACCTTTCTCTTTACCCTTTCTCTACCCTTAGTAGTACTACTCTTATTCGTACTTTTCCTACTACTCTTCTTATTTATACCTTCCCTACTACTCTTTTATCCCTTTATAGTACTAACTAAAATCACTACTCTATATTATATATTCTTAAATAATAGTAATCTATATAACTAAGTAAATAAATAAAAAGCTTAAACGTCCTTATAGATATAAACTTAATAACTATAAGTATCCTAAAAAGCCTATAATAAATACTAAAAGTAGTAACTAACTTAGTAGCTACTTTACTATACAGTACTACCTTAAGCTACTTATAAATAGTAAATAAATTAAGTATAATTAAGACGCCTTACTAGTAAAAACAAAAGTACTTAGCTTAATTTTATACAAAGTTAAGTATTAATACTTTTTAAATATTTTCTCTAGTAATATAAACTAATAGTATAATCCTTTTAATAGTATAATATTTAGTTTAATAAGTAGTATCCTCTTTTCTAACTAAACTATTTTTATTTAGTTATATTATTAAAGATAGTTTATAGTTAAATTTAATAAGTAAAAACCTAGACCTATTTACTATACATTATTTACTCCTACTTATTTACTATACATTATCTACTCCTACCCTTATAACAGYTAAATWAAAAAAGTAAAAATATAGTTAATATTAATTAAACTTTTTTAATTTAACTATTAAAAACTTCTACTCTATCTTTACTACCTTAATTACTTTAACTACTTTAACTACTTTAACTACTTTAACTACTTTAACTACTATAATAACTATAACTACTACTACTATACTAAATAACATAATAAATAATATTATATTATACTATAAAGTAGTTATAACTTTTAAAAACTTTATTATCCTAACTATTCTTATTACTATACTTAAGGGCTAATTAATAACCTTTATAGCCACACACAAATAGAAAATTACTACTATTCTAAATAACTAATACTACTAAATTATTAAATATAAGTCTTAACTTTAACCTAACCCATTCTATACTACAAACAGTATAATTAATATATCTAAACCTTTTTCCTACTTTACTCCTATTATTTAAGTTTTTAAAAGTTAATTTAACTTTATTAATATCTTTAATAGTACTTTCTACTATAATATACTATTCTATAAAGATAAGATTAAGGACTTAAATACTATAGTTAAGCTATAGCTACTTAAAACTAGTTACTAAGTTAAAGATTAAGTATTACTAAAAGTTAATTTAATTAAAGTTAGTAAAGGTAAATAACTACTATTTAATAATTAGTATTTTTATTAACTATATAATAACTTAAAAGTAAAATATATAATTTATACTTAATATAAATAAATATTAATAATAAATAAATAGGCTAGATCCTTATCCTTACTACTACTATATATAAAGACCTTAATTATAAGTTTTAAACCTATAAAGCTACTAAAGAGGCTACTACTAAAGCTATTACTACTAAGTAAGAAGTATTTAGACTAGCTTAAGGGTTAGCTAAAGAGGCGTGCTTTGTATACTAGGTATAAAAAGTATAGAAGGTATTTACTATTCTAATAAACTCTAGAATTAACAGTACTATTATATACTACTTCTCCTTTTACTACTACTTATTATAACTATAATCCCTTTATAAATAAAAACCCCTACTATTTTTATAACTTAAAAAAAGAGTAGAAAGAAAGAAAGGGTAAGTAAATAAGTAGATATAAAGCTTATTTAAACTTTAATATATAGAGACTAATTAAATTTCTTATACTACCTATATATCCTATTTATATAGGTCCTTCTTTATATATAATTAAAGTTATTATATATAATTAAAGTCGTTATATATAGTTAAAGTTACTATATTAAACCTATATTTAGTAAAGTAATGTACTATATTTAACCTACGTTTAGTAAAGTAAGGTACTATGTTAAACCCGTATTTAGTAAAAAAAAGCACTACTTTAAATTACATTTAGTAAAGTAAAGTACTATATTAAACCTATATTTAGTAAAAAGCACTATTAACTATATAACTATATTAGTATATAAATTATTAATAAGAAGTATATAGTTTAAACTATACTTTATTAAGCCTAGTTAGTTGTTCTTATATTAAAATACTATCTTCTTTTATAAATTAGTATTTTATTAAGCTAGAAAGAACTGTATAATAGTTAGGCCTTAGTACTACTAGATGTTGTTAGGCTTATTAATASTATTAATAAGCTAGTTTAAGTTACTCTAGGCTTTATTTACATTGTCCGTTTTAAAAAAAACAGCTATACCTAAACTACTAACTATCTTAACTATATTAATATTTTTATTGTTTTTTATACTAGTACTTACTTAAATTATTTTAATAAAATAGCTAAGGGCGTAAATCGGGGCCTTTTTATAGTTATTCTCTTTAATAGTATACTAAATATAGCTATAGTTTAGCTTTTTTAGCTAAGGAATTTTAAAAAAAAGCTCGCCTATTATAGAATACTTAGAGTTAGTATTAAAGTAGTTCTAAAAAAACTTAATATAGTAGTTTACTAGGGACTTTCTGTTTTTATCCTTAGTTATAAAAATAATATATTTTATATCCTTAATAGCCTATTTACTTTTATTATTTATATATAGGTTAATCTTTTATAGTAGGCTTTTTAGGTTTAGTTTAATACTAGTTATTAAGTTAAAAAAGTTAAGGAATCTAGCTCTAAAAAACTCCTTAATAGGCTAGTATATATATTAAGTAATACTACCCTTTATAATAAAAGTAATTTTTTTATAGTTTAAGGAGAGTTAAATAAGTACTAAAGGAATAACTATATAAGTTTTTAAAGGGTTTATAAGTATAACGTAATAAGTAGTTATAAAAAACTATTTTACTTTAAAAATCTTTATATTAATAATTTATACTATTTTTAAATTTAAAATATTAACTTCTTTATTATTAAAGGCTTAGAAGTAGTTAATAGTATTAGTAGTAAAGGATACTATATTAGTTACTAAGCTTATAACTATTATATATTAGTACTTAATTATACTTAAGGGTTTTTTTATAGGATAGAGTAAAGTGTTACAGCTAGCCTTTTAATAGTAAGGTTTGTGTTAATAGAAGCTAAGGTTTAACGCTATAAGTAGTACTGTATAGTACTAATAGAATCCTACGATTTAAGGTACTTAGGTAATTAGTYTAGGTATTTAATAAAAGGGTTATAGTRTTTACTACTAAAGGGCTAAAAGTATCTAAAGATTAATATAAAGTTAATAACTAAAGAACTATAAAAGAAAGGACTTAAGGGTACTTAAGTCCTATTTATATATAAGTCCCGTTTCTTTATTTATACTATAGTAGTAAGTATAGTACTAGTTAAGTAAGTACTTAGCGATTACTAGTAAGTACTTAGTAATTACTACTAAGTACTTAGTCTTAGCTATAGCTACTTAGTACCTTATCTTATTTATATATAACTTATATTATAGTTCTTCCTTTTTTAAGGAGTTATTCTGTGTTCTGTATTAGTTACGTTTCCTATTATTCTTTTAACCGCTAATTCCCTACGGGCGGGGTCCGCTGCTGTTTATAACTAATAGGTTGTAATATAAAGGAAAGAACTAAGTAGTAGCTATACTTACTATTAAAAAGTTACTTAGTATTATAAAGTTTAGAGTATTATTAAAAAGTTAGAAGTTAAGTACTAGTAGAGGTAGTTAGAGTTTTATTTTATAAGGTTAGTAACTAAAAGTAGAAGGTACTATATTTACTTTTTATTATTATAAAAGAAATTATTAAAAGTATTAAAAGAGAATTATATTTAAAAAGGTTTTTTAGAATTTAGAAAAGTTAGTTTTAAGTAGTAACTAAGAAAAAGGAAGAAAAAGGCTTTTAATTTCTTAATATACTACTTTAATTCTTATTACTATATAGGTTATTTAATACTAATTACTATATAAGTAACTAATTATATTTTTAAGGTTAGTTAAAGTAAAGAATATTATAGGTAAAAAGAGAAGAGGATTTAAAAGTAGAGTTAAGATTTAAAGTAGTTAAAAGAAAGTTATAAATCCCTTATTATAGTTTAAGTAACTTTAAAAAGCTTTAGAAAAGATAGTATTAAGGTAAATTAAAGTTAAGTAGAGTAAATAAAAAAAAGGTAAATAAAATAGAAGGAAGGTATATAAGTAAAAAGAAAGGTAGGAGTAAAAAGAAATAGAGATATAAGTAAAGAGTAAAGTAGGAGTAAAAGGAAATAGGTAGGATAAAAAGGAAAAAGGTAGAATAAGTTTTTAGAACCTAAGTAAGTTATATAAAGTAAAGAAACATTAAAGTAAGTTTAAATTATATAAGTTAATAAAAAAAAAGTATATAGAGTAAAATATAAATAAAAAGGAAAGGTAAAAGGTTAAAAGAATTAAAGAAGGGTAGATTTTTAAATTAACTATTAAGTATAGTAATAGTACTTAATAAGTTAAAGTTTATAATAGAGTAAGTATATAAGTTTTTTAAAATATATTTAAAGTCCTCCTAGTATAAAGTTTATAATACTTTTATAATAGTAGAGCTTAGTTTATACTCTACTATATAGCTATTATCTATAAGTAGCTAATACTAATATAGTTATTTCTATATATAATAAGAAATTAGTAGTATAAAGTAATAACTATTTACTTTTATAGAGTTTATATATATTGCTTAAGAGTTAATAGAATAATATAAATATTTAAAATAATAAACTAATAAGTACTAATAAAAAAAAAATATAGAATAGTAGGTTTTAAAGTGCCCTTTTTCTATATAAACTACTCTACTTACTTTACTTTATAGGGCTTAGTTTATTACTACTATCCTTAACTAAGTTTATTTTTTTAATTCTTTTTATTTTAGTATTTAATACTTCTTATATAATATTATTTAAAGTAGTATTAAATAAGAGTATTATAGTACTTAATAACTAAAAACCTAGTTTAATAAGCTATAAATCTCTAGTTTAGTATTACTAACTTTTACTTAACTTTAATAGTATACTTAGGTAGTACTTATTTAAAATTATTTATATAATAGGGTTAAATATAAAACCCTTTTTAGTTATACCTAGGGTCTTGTTTTTAGTTAGTATTATAGACTTTTTTTGTGATATTATATATCCTTTTAGTTTACTTATAGCTTAGTTAATTTTAATAATTTTAATAAGTAGTAAGAACTTTAAGGGATTATACTTATAACTTAAGGGTAGAATAGTATTTTTATTATAAAACCTATAGAAGTAATTAATAATATAGGCCTTTTTTTCCTACTTATAAAATAGTATTATTTTAGCTTTATAGTCCCTATACTTCTTTTTTAGGTACTTTTTATACTTTAGTAGTATAGTATAAATATAATTTACATACTAGTTAGCCTTAGGTATAATAGTACTATCTACTAGGGAAAGCTTTAACTATATTTTAAAAATAGTAAATAAGTTTTATATAACTTTATTAAGTTTAATTATAGAATTATTAGTAAAAAGGAACTTTTAAGTATTAATAAACCCATTAAAGGTAATAAAGGGGGGTATAATAGAGCATTAGTTTAGGAAATTTATAGAAAACTATTTAGTAATCTTAAAAAAAAGTATTAACTATAAATAGTAAATTAAAGAGGTAAAGAATGTATAGTATTAAGGAGTTATTATAGATCTAAGTTAAACGTTTGTATTTAATGTAATTTATAGATAGGCTATAAGGGATAAAGTTAAAATAGAGTTTGTAAATAATTTAAAAGAACTAGTTTTCCTACTTATCTATAGCTAATAATAACTCTAAATAGAAGTAAGAAATATTTAAACTAAACTTATTATTTAGTAGTTTATTAAGTATACTAGGGAAATTGTTAGTTAATTAAGAGGGCGTTAAGATATTAAACTGTATATAGTTAATATAGTTTTAATAGTAGAAGACCTATGACTCTTTATTTAGAAACTAAATAGCTACGACCTTACTTATAGCTACTATAGTAAAAGGTAATATTTATTAAAAAAGTAGAGTTACTTCTATATATAGCTAAAAGGACTTAAAGTTAATTTTGTTACTTATATTTTTTAATACTATAATAGTAAGTAGGAACTTATAATAGTAAAATAAAGTAAAGATTTAAAGTAGTTTTAGTAAAAAGGATTAGTAATTATTTAAGCTTTTTATAAAAAGGAAGGGATAAAAATAGAGAGATTTAAATATTAGGAGGGGGGAAAAGCTTTTCCTACCTTAGGTTATTAGTTTATTACTATACTATACTGTACTACTAGATCTAACTATTTATAATACTCTATTTATAGGTATACAACTTATAGTATAGCTTTTTTATTATTTATAGAGATAAGAAAAAAGTAACGATATTTAAATACTTACTTTATAAATACTATAACTAGTAGTTAGGATATTATAACTTTAAGTTAGTTTTATAGGGATTAGTCTAGATTATATTATAATAGGGGGTAGAATATAGCTTAATATTTACTAAGTAGTAGAGAGTATTAGTAGAAGGTAGGGGTAAGAAGTAGGATACTTTTATAATAGGTTAAAAATAAAAAGAATAGTTTTTAAATTATAATATTTATAGAATTAAAGTTAAGTTAGGCCTATAGAACGTATTACTTTAAGTTACTCTTTATAATAGTACTACTTCTTTTACTACTATACTTACTTATAGCTTTAATTAGTTTATAACTATTTAGTATTCTAGGTACTAGGTTACTAGTAAAAGTATAAACCCCTTTTATAAATTATCCCTTTATACTTAAGTAAGGACGGGGACGCCCTTAAAAAACTACGTTTAACGTTTAACTTATACTATAGTTTATTCTATAAAAAGCTACTAACTTTACTTTATAGTCTAGGATATTAGTATTATAAAGAGATATTATAAGTAGAGAGAACTAATATTTATTATAGCTCTTTTACTATTAAGAGGTTATTTTGCGAGTAGTAAACCTATATAACTATAGTACTTACTACCTATTAGAGTAATATAAGCCCTACCCGCCTTATACTAAATCTATCTTCTATACTAAGTTAGTTTATAATATAGGGGACTTTAAGATAGAGTAGTTTTAAAAAAGGCTTTTTTAGAATAAACTAGTAGTTAAGAAGCCTAGCTTTAACCTGGGTTAGAGAGGAGTAGAGTTAAAGGCTAGGTCGAGTACTACCTTTAAGTACTTAACTATAAAACACTAATATTAACTTAGTATTAATACTTAACCTAACTAAGCTTAGGACCCTAACTTCCCCGGATAATAATAAAGAATTTATTCTTTAATAGATAATTTAAGAATTAGATACTTAGTATATATAATAACTTTACAAATCTAAAGTATAAACCTAGTATAAACTAGTAACCTAAGAAACTATACTTTTTACTATTAAGGCCTTTTACAATAGTATATACAATACTTCTACTCTTAAAATAAAGTACTACTAGGTTTACTATAAGTAGTGTAGCTTAAGTAAGTTTAAGTACTATATATAAGTAGAATTTAAACTCTTTTATAAGGAGGTAGAAGCTTAGATTCTATAGGTTAATAGGGAATACTTTTTATATAAGAAGTACTTTTTAAAAGATATTATAATATTCTTAATATATTTAGTATGTAACTTAGTATTAGAAAAGAGGCAGCTACTTATTACTTATTAGGTTAATAACTTAAGTATGGGTTGTATTTACTACTACTCTAATAAACTCTRAAATCTTTTACTACTAAAGGAATACTTAGTTAATATATATATAACTTTAAGTTAAATTATAAAACTTACTATTAAAATAAATAAGTAGATAAGTAGTTAGTACTATAAGTATATTAGAGGCTATATTACTATTTTACTAAATAACATTTAGAGCCTAGTAGCTAAAGTACTACTATACCCCCTTATTAAAGAGCGTTACTAACTTTATATTTACTTTATTAGTCCTTAAAAACTAGTCCCTTTTAACCTAAGCTATATACTTTTTATTAACTTATAAAAACTTAAGCGGGTACTCTTTTAGTTAAAGATAAATAACCCCTTATACTATAATATTACTATTAGTAATAATAACCTCTAAGGCTAGGTTAAAAGCTATTTGGGTATAAATATATTAGTTACTTTATTTAAGTAAATAAACTTATACGTTATATAGACTAAAGATAAAATCTATACTAGGTATTATATATCCTTAGTAGAGTAAGGGGAGACTAAGGCTTTAATGTATAATATAAATAAAGTTATTATAGTACTTTATAATAGAGAAGCTACTATAGCTTTGTTTAAAGCTACTACTATACTACGGCTAGGTAGTATTTATACTATTTATTTTAAACTAAAGAAAATAGACCTTTAGAATATTAAAGCTAAGCTTTTTAAATTAATATTTACTAGCTTTATAGCTTTTAGTAGGGTAAGTGAGTTTATTTTTTAATAGTAGCTATAGATGTTTTAATAGGTAACTATAGATATAGAGAGATGATGGCGAAGAAGGAAGCTATATTAGTATAAACTAGGAGTTAGTATTAACTCTTAAGATATAGACTCTTTTATTATTAGCTACTAAGGAGAGGATATTACTAACTTTAATAACCCTAATTTCTTTCTTAAAGTATTCCTATATTTATTTCTATAGGGCTATAGGGGTCCTAGAGTTATTAAGCCTTAGATTCTAAACGGCCTAAGTAAAGAAATGCCTTAAGATTCTAGCTAAGTTTATTCTAAACTAAAGAGCTACTACTTAAGACTATAAGTAGTCTACTTCTTTAAGTACTATAGTAAGAAGAATCCTAAAAAAAGTCCCTAAATAAACTAGAATTATAATAAGTATTAACTTAAAGTAGGTAGTAATTTTACTATATATTTTGTATTTTTTTTTTTATTTTTAATATACTTATTTATTTAGAAAATAGGTAAGTAAGCTACTTAAAAATAAGTAAAGTATTATTTTTTAAGGTTAAGTAGGTAGTATTAATAATTATAGTTAAAGATATAGATAAGGTATTTAAGGAATATTATAAAATAAGGATAACTATAAATCCTAATATTATATTCCTTATATATAAGATTAGTACTTATAGTAACTCTTAATATATATTTAATAAAARGCGCYTTTTATTATAAAAAAAAATATAGACTTTATATTTATAGTATAGTATACTTTATATTTAGTATATAATAAATTTAAACGACTTAATAAATAAAGTTAATATAAAGTTAGTAGTATATTGTGCTAAATATAGTAGGGAGGTAGAGGTACTTATAAAGGATTTTTATAAATATATTAAGTGTATTTAATACTTAGTGCGCGATTTAGTTAGCTCTACTATATTCTTCTATAAAGAGATTTAACTCTTTTTTTAGTACTATATTACTATAAGTAAGGAATCTATCTTTAGTTATGTTTTAGTATACTTTAGCTATATTAAAACGAACGAGTATAGTGTCCTTTATTTATATAGGTTCCTATAGTTTAATATAAATATATATATACTTTAGCTATTTTTTGACGTTATAAAGTTAAAGAATAAAGTATACTTAAACTAGGTTTATAAGTATTTAAACTTTATATTTAGTAAAGTATATATACTCTTTTTTTTAAAGCTTAAGAATAAAACTAATAATACCTAGTACTATAATAATATTAAAGTATAGTAGTATTACTAATAGGATAGTATCTTTAGTAACTTTAGTTATATTACTTAAGACCTTTAAGTACTAGATTTAGTATATAATAATAAAGTTAACTAGGTTATTTACTATTACTAGATATATAGCTATAAAGTAACTTATATAAAGTATAGCTTTAGTAGTAAGGTAAAAGAATAGTTTTACTATTTATACTACTTTAAAGCACTTTAGAGATAGTATAAAGCTACTAAGTTTAGTAATAGCCTCTTCTATATATAGCAAAACTATTCCCGGATTAACTAATACTACCTAGCCCTAACTATAACTATACGTTATAATATAGATACTATATTCCTCCTAATAAATTTAGTAAAACTATTAATACTCTACTATATAACAAACTATATAATAAAGTTTAACTCTTCTATATAAAAAAGGGTTATACTTATAAAAATAGTACTTAAAAGTATAGTTAAATTAAATAAAACTTAGGACATAATAGACGAAATAGAAGACCTAAAAATAACTTAACTAAATAATAAAACACAGTAATTTGTACTTCGCTTTATAAACTAAATTTAGATAAACTAAATGTATTTAACTATAAAGGTATATAGTAACTTCTTTAAGTAAAAGAACTTCTATTCTAGCTGGATAAAATAGGCCTATATTAACTTTAATACTCTATATTAAGTAGTTTTTTAATACTAAGTAGGCCTTAGAAATATAGTAAGTATAGATATATAGTTTTAGGCCGCTCTTAAGACTATAAGTTATAGCTTTAATAGTAAAACAATACTAGTAGTAGAGGTATATACCTACTAAGGGTATATTTTATAGAACCTATACTTTTATAACTACCTATCTCTAGTTTAAATATAGTATACTTTTTATAAGAATAATATAAATAAGCTAAGGCTATTTTTATTTAATTTATCTATCTTAAAACATAAATTATTTATATAAAAGCTAGTACTTACTTAATTATAAGTAGTTATTATACTTAATAGATATTTTAATTATAGTATAGTTAGAAATTAAAAAGGCTTTTACTAAAGGTATAATAAGAAGTATAGTTTTACTAAAAGCTATACTAAATAATAATAAGTCTATAGTTATTTTTTTAGTTCTTTTTATTCTATAGAACTATTTTATAAAGGATAAAAGTACTAAGTTATTTAAGCTATAGACCTAACTTAAAGAGTATTTCCTTAAGTACTTAAGTACTATAATTAATAATATTTAACTACTATATAAGAGTATAAAGAATATAAAAAAAGATATAAAGCTATAAATAAGTAAAAGTAAAGGTAATAATAGGGTAGAGTTTAAAAGTACTAAAGAAGTACTAGCTTTAAGTATAACGTAGTAAAAAGATAGAGAGGGCCTTTAGTAATCTTTTTAGAACGCTATAGCTATTATTTATAATACCTATGGAGTAGTATAATCCTTACTAAGAATTAATATACTACTTTTAGTACTTAAGAGTACTAGCGCTTTTTAAACTAAAAGCTAAGGGGATAGTACCTCTATATAATATAAACTTAGGCTATTATAAAAGCTAAAAACTTAAATAAAATAAATACTAAATATAATAAAAGTAGTATAAAAGAAACTATATAAAGAAAGAATATTAGTTATTAAGGGAGATAAGGCTATTTAAGTATTAATAACTATATAGGTAGAGAACCTATTTAATAATAGTAGCAAGGTTAAAGTATTAGTTTAACTACTTAAAGTACTTAAAGTTTAAGTTAATATTATACTTAAAGATATATTTACTAAAGTTAATTAGTTTATAAAGATAAAAAGAACTTTAAACTAAATATAAATAATAGCTCTAGAGTTTATTTATAATACTATAGATAAAAAGGGTACTAAAAATGAGTAGTAATACTTATAGTATATTAAAAGAAGAAGTAGTATTAGTAAGTTATAGTTTATTAATACTATTAAGGAGGTTTTTACTACTAAAAACGTAATAAGCTAGTTTATTATAACTGCTACATTAGGGACAGTAGTAGCTATTATTAGAAGAACTATAATTTATTCTATAGTAGGCCTAAAGAGGGATATTAAAGGAGTATTAGTAGAAGTTATTATTTTAGTTAACTTTAAAATAGTAAAGTAAAGATAGTAGTATTAAAACGTTTTTATAATTAATAAGGTTAGTATATTAGGACTCTTAATACTATATAAAATTAACTAAAAACTATAGATACTATAGGGTTTTAAAGAAAAGCTATTTAGTAGTATACCCGTAGTAGTACTTACTAGGGACTTTTTATAGTTTTCTTTAGTTAACTAGAATAGCTTTTTAAGTAATATTAGTTATATTATAATAGTAGTAGTTAATAAATAAAGAGGGGGTAAGGTTATTAAGAAGGCTTAAAAGGAAAAGGAGGTAAAGAAGCTATAAGAGCTTTTTACTAATATAATTATACTTAAGGAGTAGAAGAGGGCCTAGTAAGATAATATACTACTAGAATTTTTTAATTAACTAAGAGAGGGTAAATAGACCCTTAAAGACGTAAAAAAGCTTATTAAAAGATATAACCCTATATTTAAGTTCGACTTTAGTAATAATAAGTAGACTATTATACTCCTTAATAAATATAAATAGGATCTTATACTCTATATAGCTTTTATTTATAGTATAGAAATAGAGTATAAGTTATTAATATACCTATTAGTATATATATAGAACATAAGAATACTATTAGTAGTTAAACAGGAAGTAGCTTTACTACTAAGAGATTCTAGTAACCTACTAGTACTAGGGATATTTCCTTATATTAAGGGTATACTAGTAGTTATAAATAAGAATATATATATAAGCCTTAAAGTAGTAAACAGTACTAAGTTTACTACTATAAATATTATTTACTTACTTAACCTATAATAGATATATATTAGTAATACTATTTTTATATTCCTAGGGCTACTAAGTAGTATTATTCTATAGTTTAATATAATACAAGGAATTACCTTTTTTAATATACTACTTAATACTATTCTACTTCTAGTAAAGGGTATTTAGTTTAGTAAAAAATATAATAAAATACTATACCTAGGGTATACTAGAAAGGGTAAACTGGGTATCTTCTAGACAGAGTTACTTTATATACTAGAGTTTGTATTAATAAACTATAAAGCCTAAGGGTATATAATTAAAAAAACAATACTAGGACTATATAGAAAAAGACTAATTAGAATAACTAGTAAGCTAGGTAAGTATAAAATAGTAAGTATATATATACAACTATCACGCGTCCGGCAATTTAAGGATATAGCTTTTATTTAGCTACTTAATATTACGTACTTTATAGAGGTATATATACCTAAAGAACTAGTAGTAGGAATTAAGAGGTTAAGGTACTTATTAAGGGAAATAGTTATTAAGTTAGAATAGAGTTAGGGACGTAAATAAAATTAATTAATAATTTAAGTACTATACTTAGCCTAAGTTTTATTATTACTTTTTCTATTAGTAGTATCTAGTTTTACTAGAGGATTACCCTTTAGATGTTTAGTATCTAATAGTTAATATATAAGGGGCTACTTACGGGTATTAAATATATATAGGAATAATAAAACTATAGAGATTTTAAAAAGCTCTTAACTTAATAACCTATTTTCCTTTAATATATAACGGATTAATACTTTAAAAAGCTTTAACTATATTATAGTATAGTAGAAGTATAATATAAAGTTATTAGTACTTATATAAGTAAAGGTAGAGATATAAGAAGTAATAGCTATTTTCTTAAAGCTTTTTAGTTTTAATACCTACTAATCTAGGCTAAAGAACGTATAGGCTAGGGTTAAAGGTAGTTAGTTTAAGAAATAAAGAAATAAGTTTATTATATATTTATAGATAGTATTTAATAAGGATTAGTAAATATAAAGTAGGGATAAAAGTTATTAAATTAATAAAAACTATAGTAGGATACTTTATTATTCTAAAAATAATTTATATAGGCCCTTTTAATAAACTATAGACCCTTAAAAGTCTAAATAATAACGTACTACTCCTAGGGACTATTAGTATAAGAATACTCGTTATATAAAGGGAGACGTTTAAAGTCTATTACTTAAATAATAGTAGTAATAACTTAATAGTTATAGTATATATTAATTAGTACTATTCTAACCTTTTCTTTATTTTAAAAAATAAGTATTTTCTTAATAAAAGACTAACTTAAAATAATAGTAGTTTAATAATTATATAATAAATCCGGAATATTAAACTAATTAAGAACGTTTTTATTAATTAAATAAATAAGTATAAATTAGATATAATAAAAAAAAAGGATATAAGGGATAAATAGAAATAATATACTAGTATAAAGGACCGGGCTAGTAGTAGAAGTAAAATAGGACAGAGACTAGGGAGTTAGTATTATAAATAGAGTATTAAAAAGCGATAGGAAGTAAGTATATTAAGGATAATAGAGTAAAAAAATAGATATAGAAATATATAATTTAAAGCTATTAGTAGTATTCTAAAGCCTCTTAAACTTATAAAGTTACCTAACTAATAAAAGACACAATACTATTAAATATAATAGCTATTACTCTACTGTGTATATAGGGCATTAAAAAAACGTAAATAGGCCTATAAAAACTAAATACTATAACTAATACATTTTAATTTCTTTTTTAGTTAATTAGTAACTAAAGTTCTAGCTAATTAGAGGCTAGTATCTTAACTAATTAGAGACTAGTAGTATCCCCTAATAACTCTTTCTTATCTTATAGGTATATATTTTAAAGAATAAAGATAACTTTTCTTAATAGAAAGCATCCTATCTAGTTAACTATTGCCGGTCCGAAGAGGTTGCTAGCTGCACGACTGTCGTCTTCTTTCTATGCTCTTAATCACAAGTGTTGTGCGAAACTCTAGTCTCTGCTATGGCTAACACAGTTGAGGCTTAATACCTATGTAGATTAGAAGACGTGGCGCCCCACGGTTAGAGATCAGGCGGCCTCTATGAATTTCAAGAGATTTTGCCGTTGTTGTAGACAATACTTGCCTCTGGATGGTTATGGCCTCTATGCTTTAGCGGCAATAATAATTAAACTAAAATGATTTACTGAACTCCTTAACGTGATGAAGTAATCCAGTAATGGTAAAAGTACCTATCGCTACGGGTGAAAGCGGATCTAGTTAGTGATTGAACCACGTGTAAGCCATAATCCAATTATACCTGTGTAGGTACCTAGGAACGGTCTTATCCTTTGAGATCACCGATGCTGATATTGAGTACTGATACTCCTCCCTGGTGAATCAAATTATGTAAAAATGATAAAAATGAATTTTGAAAAGAAAAGCACCCTAAATGGGAAATAGAAAGTCTTGTGAGAGTAACTGTTATGTGAGAAGTGATAGCCTTGCCTCTCTATGTTGCCTAACGGACAAATAGAAGCGATCTTTCCCCGAAAAGAGACAACAAAACGGTTTACAGACTCGGCGTCTTGGTCCGAGTCGGATACGATGCGGTTAACCCAGTTCGGTTGAGTGGGGTAGAACGGCGGCCCGGTGGCAGACCTCGAGCTTGTTGGTTCATCTTGTTATAAGGTGGCGGATATGGCGCAAACTCTCTTTTTGACCCACGACTATTCTTTCCCATAAGTGTTTGGTCTAAAGCCAACATTCTCCTGCTGTCTTCTAGCTCGATTCCTTGAATAAATTAGCTTCACCTCGTCCAGAATGGCCACGAAGACGGAGCCCAACATCCTCGATACCGAGCCCCCCTCCGAGGACTACAGCAGCGATGAGCTCTCGGGTCGACCCGTGCCGCCCGCTGACGGTGGAGCTGGGGCTTGGAAGTTTCTTGTGGGAGCCTTCGTCGTCGAAGCTGTCCTCTGGGGTGCGTTCAATATCGAACCAAACGGCCACGTTCTGTTGAATATAACACTAACACTTGACGGCGAGCAGGCTTCCCGCTGTCGTATGGCGTCTTCCAAGACTACTACTCCATACATCCCCACTTCAAGCACGACAACAATATCGCCATCATAGGAACCGTTGCGACCAGCATCTACTATCTAGGAGGTCCGCTGGCGACACCATTCGTGGCTCGATATCAGAAATGGCAGCGGCACATGGCCGTTGCTGGCTGGCTCGGCTGCGTCGTGGCTTTGGTGGCCGCATCCTTCACCACTTCGGTCCCAGGACTCATCGCCACGCAGGGCGTCCTCTACGGTTTCTCCTTCCTCTTCCTGAACTATCCTGTTCTGCGTATGTTGAACGAATGGTTCGTCCGACGGAGAGGACTCGCCTTCGGGGTTATGTCCGCCGGCGCCGGATGTAGCGGCGTCGGCTTCCCGTTCCTGCTGGAGCTGCTCCTCTCCAAGTACGGCTACAAGACGACCCTTCGCGCCATGGCTGTTGCTCAGTTCGTCACTGTGCTTCCTGTGATCCCGCTGCTGAAGGGGCGGCTGCCAGCGTCTGCCCGGGAGGCCCCCCGAAGGATAGACACGGGCTTCCTCCGGAGGCCGCTGTTCTACTGCTTTGCCTTGTCGAACCTCTTTCAGGGCCTCGGGTACCATATTCCGTTCCTATATCTCCCGACGTACGCCACAGCCATAGGTCTCCCCGGCACCGTGGGTGCGCTGATCCTCGCCGCGAGCAACCTCGCCACCATCTTCGGCCAGCTTGGGTTTGGCTACATCTCAGACCGCGTCCGCAACGTTCTAGTCCTCGTCTTCGCCTCTTCTTCCATCGCAGCCATGGCGAGCTTCCTCATCTGGGGCTACGCCTCGTCTCTCGCTTCGCTAATGGCGTTTGCCCTGATCTACAGCTTTTCAGCCGGTGGCTACCTGTGCCTGTGGCAGAGGTTCGGGTCCATCTTGTCCGAGGACCCCGTACCGGTGTACAGCATCATGGCGCTGGGCAAGGGCATTGGCAACATACTGACGGGGCCGATTACTGGGCCGCTGATGACCGGTGAGCTCCATGCGGGATACGGCCAGGGACGATTCGGGCCTCTGATCATCTTCCTCGGGTCCATGATGTTGGGATCGTCGATGGGAATCCTTGGATGGCCGTTCTTTCCCAAAGCCAAGGAAACTCACGCATAATCCCAGCAACTCGCCACTTGTCATGCGCCTAAGAGGAAAACACGTGTGGTCTATAGATAAATCTGCAATGTCTTTAGCAGCTTAAGCTCACGTCCCCGCTCCATGCTTGATTGCGCTTGGCAATGCGGTCGCGGTCTCGAACACTACGAGACGGCGCCCAACGCCTGCCCAACTACAACCAAAACGCAAATTGATGCAGCTCTTGTATCGCTAGTGCATCTCATTGATTGGCGGTGAGAGTTTTCCGTACGGAAATGCGCGAGGCCAAGGGGTTAGGACGGCCAACGAACCTCGTATGACATGTTTGTGACGGTTAATAAGTCAGCACCCCCCCCACCGGCCGCCCCCCCCTACCGGCCAGGCATTTTCCACCAGCAAAATCACACAATATTCAGCAAAATCATCAACTATCAACGTCTTTATTACTCAACTATAAAAGATTTACCCTAAAGTAATTCAAATTCAATCTCTTAATCACAAGCCGTCTTTATAGCCTTAAAAGTAATTACAGTAGTATAGTTTTATAACTTATAAATAGCCTTAATATTATAAAAGGTCTTATTTAAATCTAGTTTTACTATTTTTTTTATAAAGTAATAATAGATTAACTTTAGCCTTTAAAGATATAATTTCTTAATTTTTTAGGGCTATAGTATTTTTTTTTTTATTAAGTACTTTATCTATAGTAAAAAGTAATTAATTACTATACTTCTAGAGTAAGTAGAGAGTCGTTTTTAGAACTACCTATAAAAAATCAATACTACATAAATCCTATAACTTCATTAGTATACTAAAGGTTAATTTAATACCTAGTAGTAAAGTTAAAGAGTCTTTTTTTAGTGTTTTTAGTAGATCCAGTGTAGTATTACTAATTATATACCGGCTTTTAAGTACTATACCCCTATTTAAAAAGCAAATACTAGCTATACACTACCCCGTGCGTATATTTTATAGTAATATACTGTCTAGCTTTACTAAAAAGTAGTAGTTAAGAAAGGTAGTCTTTTTAAATAATATATTATTAATAAAGTTAGTATAATTATAGACTTTATAGTAGTATACTACTTTAAAGGGGCTAAAAATAAATAAATTAAGTAGCTGTATAATATAACTAGTATAGGTAGGTAAAAATAGTAAGTAAATTTTTTACTTAAAGTACTTCTATATAAAATTAATTATTATATAACTACTATAGCTATTAAGTACTAATAATTACTAACTTCTTTTATTTTAACCCTTAAGTACTATCTAAAGATAGAATATATTTATAAGCTACTTAAAAGTAGTTACGTTAAACGTTTATTTATTTTTAGTTAATAAAAATACCTATTTATTATATTAATTAGTGTTTTTAAAAAACCACTACTATTAAATAGTTTTACTATTAAAAATAACTAAGGGATAAAGATACTAATCCGTTATAAAAATATACTCTAGTATAGTTACTTATATATAGCTATTAGGCGTCTAGGTATAGATCCTTTTTAACTAGAATACACTTAGTATAAGTCTATTAATCCCCTTACTATTACGGCTAGCTTTTTAATAGTAAGGTTTATATTAATAGAAGTTAAGGTTTAATACTATAAGTAGTACTATAGGTTACTAAAGGGATCCTAGGGTTTAAAGCACTTAAGTAATTAGTTTAGGTATTTAATAAAAGGATTATAGTAGTTACTACTAAAGGGCTAAAAGTATTTAAAGATTAATATAAAGTTAATAGTTAAAGAACTATAAAAAAAAGGACTTAAAGTACTTAAGTTTTATTTATATATAAGTTCTATTTTCTATAAATATATCCTTTTATTCTTAAAACTAACGTTAAGTATATTAGTTTATTACTATAAACTACCTTTAGTACTATTAGTTCTATCCTAAAACTACTTATTATATATTAGTTCTTTTTATTATTACGTAACTTATATCCTAGTTCTTCTACTTTATAGAGTTATTACGTTATTATAAACTAATATATCTATTTAACTACTAAGCTCTTTATAGAGTTATTATTAAAAGTCTATTAATTAATAAATTATAATATTAGCTTTTTTTTTAAAAAGTTTTATTCTTAAGACCTTATTATAAGTAGGTTATTAGTTTTAAGTTAGGGATCTATAATTATACTTTTTTATTTCCTATAATACTAATACTATATTAAATTATATTTAAAAGTTAAAGTTATACTTAACTATAATTAAAAATTATAAAAAAGCTATACTTATTAAATACATTAAGTTTTATTTAATTAATAGTAATATACTTTATCCTTATTACTTTTATATAAAGGTTCTTTATTACTTTAGTAAAAAGTCTATTTATTATTAAACGTATATTATAGTAAAAAAGCTTTATAATAGTATCTTAGTAGCGTTTACTTATAAGTATTTTTTTTACTTTATTTATTATACTAAACTAATCTATATACAGTATAAAGGTTAAATTCTTAATAAAAAAAGTAGAATAAAAAAGAAAAAAAGGTAAGTAAAGAGCTTTTAGTGCTTTATTATAAGTTTATATATTTATAATCCTAGATAGTAGAGGTAGTAAGTTATTTAAGTTGTATTTATATAATTTAAAAGAGAGTTTATAAAAGGTAAATTAAGGCCTTTAGGTAGAGTATATAGGAGGTTAATTAAAAAAATAGAGTTTTTTTAAATAGTAATTTATTATTAGTATTAAATACTTATAAGGAGTTTATAGTAAGTAATTTTTAAATAATAGGTTTAGAAAATAAACTACTTTAGTTATTATTTAAGTTTAGTAATAACTTTATTAATTTAGGTTTATTAGTTAATAGTGTATTAATAGAGGGTTTTTAGTTTTATTTTAAACTAAGTGTTTTTAAGTAAAGAAATATTTATTTTATTTTAAGTCCTTTAATTAGTTGAAACTTAAGCTAAAGCTAAATAATATATAATTTACTTACTAGTACTTTTATAACTTAAGTATATTATCTTTTTTACTACTAAGTTTAGTATTTTTATAGTTTATTTTATATATTAATAAGGTTTAAAGTAAGCTTTTATATATTATTTTTATATTTATAGTCTTTTTATTTAATTAAGTACTTAATTTTAGTATTATCCTACTAGTTAATATAGTTAATAATTTATTTAATTTTATAGTTTTATTCTAGGTTAACTTTAATATAATCTATAGTTTATAATTCTTATAGTATTAGTTTAAGTAGTAAAATATAAAAAACTAAGTAATATTTTATAATATTTAGTAGTATAAGTTTAAAGTTAACTTTTAAAACTTTTTTAATAATTTTAAAGGGTCTGAGTTTCTTAAAGTTTAACTTATTACTTAGTTATTTTATTTTAATATTACGTTAAATAAAGTATATACTATCCCCTTTTTTAAAGAATAGTTCTTTTATTTTTAAAGTATTAGTGTATTTATATATACGTTATTTAATAAATTTTAAATTTTATTAAAGTTTTATATAAATTTCTTTAATCCTATTAACTTAGACTTTAGCCTTTACTATTAATAGTTTTACTTTTAGTTTTTTATAAATAGTTAGTTTATATTTATAGTTTAAGTAAAAAAGTAAGTTTTATATACTTTTTTTTACTATACTATTATAAATAAATTAAGTTATTAGTAATAGTATAACTTAATTATTTTATTAGTAGTTAATATAATATTTTAAATATATTTTTAGAATTTAGTTAATTTCTTTTATTTATCCGTTAGTTTAGGAGTAAAAAGTAGTAAATAGTTATAGTTTAGATTTAAATTATAAAATCAAGAATTTTTAAAACTTTAAAGTAAACTATATTCCTTTATTAAATATAATATTTTTAAATAAATTATACTAACTAAAAATATATTTATTAAAAATATAAATAAGTTCTTTTATAGTACTTTCCTTAATCTATAGTATAAAGTATATATACTTAATAAATTTATTTATAATAACTAAAATACTATTAAACTATTTTCTAGTAAGTAGTTTTTTTAATTATAGTAGTTTAATAATAAAATTAAGGGAAATTAACTACTATACTTTATTAAGTACTAAAAAAGACTATAGTTCTTTATATAATTTATAGTATACTAATTTACTTTTATTATATATATTATAGTATTTAATAGTTTTAAATATTTATTTTTAGTAACTTTATTATTATAATATTACTTAATTTTTTTTAAGTCTTTATAACTCTTTAGTATTTATATACTTTAGTACTATAAATTATTTTAATTATTTTATTAATTATCTATTTAAGTGTACTAGTACTAATTTATTTAGTATTTATAAAAAAGTAAATAGCTAGTACTAGGTTTTTATTTAAATCCTTTTTAAGRATTACTTAAGTCTTATTTAGRACTATTACTTTTAARTTTAATTATTTAYTAAAAGTATTTAYTYTTTTATTTTTTAATCCTTTTTTATAAATAATATAAAAGTTAAATTTTAAAAGGAATTTTAACTATTTAATTTATTATTTATTAAGGTTTTTAAATATAATAAAGTATATAAAGTTCTTATAGTTTATATATATTATAACTTTATAGTTAATTCTTAAAAAATACAGTCTTTATTCTTTAAATACTTTAATAATTACTATAAGTTCTTTATTATAAATTTAGTAGTTAAGTTTAAGTTTTTATAACTTTTTTAAGTAAAAAGTATATAAATATAACTATCCTTTTTATTTTATTATTTAAGTTATTTACTAATAGTATAGTTTAATATATTAGTTTTAACTTTAAATAGTAGGTTTAAATTTAGTATTATAAATATAAGTTTACTAAAAACCTAGTTTTTAATTTTTTAAAATATAGTTTTTTACTTATTTATTTAATTTTATTTAGTATTTTTTTTAGTTAAATTAATTAAAGCTTTAATATTTCTAGAGTAGCTTTTAAAGAATTATTAGTAAAAGTTAATAAATCTAAAAAATAATTAAATATCTTTAATATTTTAGAGTATTAACTAGTCCTTAACTATAATAATTTTCTTATTTAATATTTTAATAATTTTAAGTATAATAGTAAATTTAAAGTAATTTACTTTTTAAGTATAAAATTTACTTTTCTTTAGTTTAATAAAGGGTTTAGCTTTTTAAAGCTTTTATAATACTTAGTATATATATTACTTATATTTTTTAAGAGTTTTTAAAAAAATAAAAATATTATTAAAGTATATAATTATAAAAATATTAAGTTTTTTTTATAAAACGTAGTTAATTATATTTTAGAATATTATAGGTACATTAATAAGTTTAAAGGGTATAATAAAGTACTTAAAATATCCTTTATAAAAGTAGAATTTAGTTTTCTACTCTTTTTCTTTTTTAATTTTAATTAAGTTATAGGCTTTTTTAAAGTTAAGAATTATAAACTAATTAACTTTATAGAGTAAGWTTTATAGTTTTAAAATAAGTAGTAGTAAATATTAATTCTTAATAGTAATATTATTAAATTATTTATAATTAATATAAAGTTATAATTTACTATTTTTTTAGTATAAATAGAATTAAGTATCCTATTAGTAATATTAATTCTTTAATATAGCCCTTAACTAAGTATTTATTAATATACTTATTAAGTACTTTTATTTTTTATTAGTTTAGTTAATAAACTCTATTAAATACTAGTATTTATCCTTCTTTAATAGGGATTTTATAATTAAAAGTACTATACTTTAGTAAGTCTATTTTTAGTATTAAAATAAATAACTTTTTATATACTTTATATTCTTTTAAAATAAATAAAAGTCAATCCTTATTATTAATTAAGTTTTATTATATTATAGTAAAGTCTTTTTTTATAATAACTTAGTAACTACTTTTTTAACTTTTAAATAAATAATAAATTATAATATATATATTATTAGCTTTTTTAAGTAAAGTTTATTTAAAGCTAGTAGTTAACTATATCTTTTAGTAACTAAACTCTTTTTATAGTTCTAGTAAAAGTAACTAGTCTTTTAATTTATTTATAGGTTTTTTTTTATAACTATAGTATTTTTAAAATAATATTTTATTATTTTATATTTATAATATTAAAGTAGTAGTATATTTCTTAGTTATAGTAGTTTAAAGTAAAGGGTATAGTTTTATTATTAATAATACCTCTACTATACTATACTCCTTCTCCTTTTATATTATTAAGTAAATAAGGATCTTTCTTTTTATTCTATAGTATTTATAAGTTATTTACTACGTATAGTAATATAAAGTTACTTTAAGTACTACTATTAATAAAAGCTTTAATTTATATTCTATTTATTATAATATTAAAATAAAGGTATTTTTTATTTAAACTTATATTTATAGCTAAATAAATAAATTTTATTATTTTTACTTATTATAATCCTTTATTAATAAGTAAGTTTAGTTTTTTAACTACTTTAGTTTTTATTTTATATATATTTTATCCTTATTAAAGTACTTAACTATTCCTTCTCTTTTAAAAGTACTTTTAATATTAAAAATAAATAGTATAAAATTAGTTCCCTTTTTTTTTAAAGTTACTTTTTTTTAGTATCTATACCTTAGTAATGTAGTAAACTTAGTATTAATTAATATAGTATTTTTACTAATCTATATTTTTCTTATATAAGTATTATATTAAAAAGTTTAAATTAAGTCTAAAGACTACTTCTTTAAGTCCCTTAAATTCCTAAATACTCTATATATAAAGTTTTTAAGTAAAGTAGATATTCTTATATAGTACTTCTTTCTTTTTTTAAAAAAAGAATTATAAGTTAAGTTTCTTTATAAGGTATAGTTAGTATTTGTTTTTAAAGTATTATACTTAAAAAACGTTTTAGTATTATTTATATAGTATATTTAACTACTTATAGTTTTTGAATATAGCTTTAAATAGCTATCTTTTTATTCTTTTAATAAAGTCTATTTTATAAAATAGAMTTTATTATTAGTTATTATTTAAAGGGATATATAATAAATATTTTTATTCTTTTTTTTATATTAAAGGTTCTTTTTTAGAGTTTAAGTTTTAAGTATTAAGTAGAGCCCCTTAAGTAATTTTATTTTAAGTATACTATTAGGTAGTATTATAAGGTTTATTTAAGTTATAAAGTATATTTAATTTATATAGCACTTCCTTGACTTTAAAATATACTATAATTCTTTTTAACTTTTTTATATTATTAGTATATAGCTATTTAAGCGCGGGCAGATTAGCGCGTACTATTATTCTTTTATTTCTTTTTATAAGTAGTATTTAAATATACTTTATATAGTTTTTATTAGGTTTTATATTTGTAGTATATTAGAGATCTTTAATTATAGTATTAAGCTTTTTAATAATAATTTTATTATTATATTTAACTTCCTTATTACTAAGTATTACTACGTTATAGTTTACTTATTATAGGTTTATATTATTAAGTTACTCTATAGCTTTTCTAACTAGCTTTTAGTAAAGTACTTAATATACTACTATAAGTATTTTTTTACTATAAGTAGTATTATAGTTAAAATATCTTATATTTTTTAAGTACTATTCTATATTTTCTTTACTACTTTTATAAATAGTATACTTATTATTATAATATACTATTTATAAAAGTTTAGTATAGTTTTTTTTAAAAGTAGTATTAAGTTATTTATTTTTTAGAATTAGTTACTATTGTTATTTCTTAAGTTAATAGTAATCTTTAGTTATATACTCTAGTTTATTATAGTTATAGTACTTAATAGTACGTCCTTTATTAAGTTTTTATTATTTAGTAGTACTAAGGTTTATAGGGCTAGTATAGTATTTATAAGTAGTACTTTATTAGTTATTATTTTAATTTAGTTAGTTACTTTACCTAAAAGGTTATTTTTAGTTCTAGAGTTATTATTAATATTTCTTACTTATATTAACTTTTAGTACTTTATTTACTTAAATAAGTTGTTTTTTTTATATAGTATTTATATAAATAATTATTAATTTTAATAACTATATTTATATACTTATAAAGCTTATTAAGTTAGTTAAAGTATATTAGTTTATTTTTAACTTTTTTTTTTAAGCCTTAGTAAAACTTAACTATAAGGGCTTTTTTTTTAGTTAAGTTTAAATAAGATTTAGTAGAACTTAATAAAGTACTTATTTATAAACTCTTTTTAAGTAAAATTAATAAAGTGTTTTTTAGTAATTTTCTTTTATTAAGGCTTTTAAAGGCTTTTTTAAGTTTTTTTTTAAATTTATTATAGTTATTAAATACTTTTTGTATTTTTTTTATTTAGTATAGATATTCTTTAGTTAGTTTTTTATAATAGGTTTAAACTAAGTAAAGGTGTTTTTTTTTAAAAAAGAAGCGGCTTAGTAAACCTTTATAGTTTTATTAGTATATAAAGAGGTATAATATATTAAGTAGGTGTAGGTATATATAAAGAATCCTTAAAGGGTTTCTAGGGTCCTATTATATAGGGTTAGCTTAGGGTACTTAGCTTTTAGTTTATAGCTAGTTTTAAGTTAGGCTTTTAACTATACGTTACTTTACTAGAGTTATAGAATTATATTATATATTTAAAGAGCTATAACTCTAGGGTTTAGTGTAGTACTATTAAGTACTTAATTTTAAGTAAGCGTTTTTAGAGTTAGAGGTGGTTAGGTGTTTTAGAAATACTAGTTATTACTAGTAGATATAAATATTATAAGATACTATTTATTAGTATTTAAAGTTAATTTACTAAATAGGAGTTATTAAAATATTATAGTTAGTTTTTTAATAATAAGGTTTATATTAATAAAAGTTAAGGTTTAATATTATAAGTAGTACTATAAGTTATTAAAGGAATTCTAGGGTTTAAAGTATTTAAGTAATTAGTTTAGGTATTTAATAAAAGAATTATAGTAGTTACTACTAAAGGGCTAAAAGTATTTAAAAATTAATATAAAGTTAATAAATAAAGAACTATAAAAGGGAGGATTTAAAGTACTTAAGTTTTATTTATATATAAGTTTTATTTTTTATAAATATATTTCTTTATTTTTAAAACTAATATTAAGTATATTAATTTATTACTATAAACCGCCCTTAGTACTATTAGTTCTATTTTAGAACTACTTATTATATATTAGTCCTTTTTATTATTATATAACTTATATTTTAGTTTTTCTACTTTATAGAGTTATTACGTTATTATAGACTAACGTGCTTATTTAACTACTAAGCCCCCTACAGGGTCGTTATTAAAAGTTTATTAACTAATAAGTTGTAATACTTACCCTCTATTACTTTAGTTTTATTTATATTATATTAATAAGTAGTAGGAACTTTTTTAATAGTTTTAAAATTATAAAGGTTAAAGTATTTTTATAGAATATTAGTAATTATGGATTTAACGTACTAAGTCTTTATTATAGTACTTTATAAAGTCTTTAAGTAAGGATTTTAGTATAAAAAACCTTTTATTTAGTTATTACTAAAATACTAAAAGTTACTATTATTAAATACTATATTCTAAATCAGGATATAAAACTATAAATATATTAAAGAGAAACTAAAGGAGCTTTAAATTAAAACTTAACTAGTTAAATCCTCTTTCTAAATAAATAAAAGTCTTTAATAGCTACTTTACACATTGTAACAAAACCTATAGCTATTAATACAGCTACTTAGAGTCTTTTAAAAGATCCTATAGACCTTCTTAGTATTAGTAATTAATTAACTACATAGATAAGCTTCAATCGCTACAGCAACATCGGCTTTAGTATATTTAGGTATAGTAAAAATAATAGTATTTTTAAAAGAATTTATTTTGACGTAGTTGTGGTAGATAATTAATTATAATAATATTAATAGTGTTAATAAGGGAGGAAAAAGAGGGAAAAAAACGCGGCCGGTAGGGGGGGGCGGCCGGTAGGGGGGGTGCTGACTTAGTGTGTTGGTCCATTAGCGCGGATAGCTGGCGGAACGGGACGACCAACAGTACCAAGAAGTCTTGGCTATGTACCTGGCCCAAAGTGAACGAAGGAGAAAACAAGGCCTTGCTTGCAAAGAACAGCGGTGTCTTTGCGTCGTTTTGCCACCGCTGGTAGTGACACTTGAGCGTCGGATACGAGAGAAGGCTTGCCATTTGACACTCCGCCGACCCTCAGACACTGGAAAGTGCACGCATTTTTCTGCCCGTCTCCACCTGTATTTACAGTGTGATTCAATTGACTAGGAGTACGATTGATCTGTTGTCAATAGGTAGTGAGAAGCATAATTTCGGAGAGTTCCTCTTACCGTCTGTGGTTACGGCTGTGCGAGCTTCCCCAAAATCGAGTCACACATTACCACCAATTCTGAAATCGGAAACAAGTTCGGTAATGCTGGTTGAATCAACTCCCACAGGCTCATGACGGTTTCGACCGGTTCTCGGACGTACGCGGATCGGCCCGAGTGCGCCATTTCTCCATTCCTCGCCGACACTTCATCCACTCGCGCCCCATCCGCCACGGGACCAACGGGAAGGAGCCGGCAAGACCTTGGCACTGGCATTGCTGTTGACACGGCTTGACGGTCGGTGGTTGTAGTAGCGATTTGAAGTTTTACCAAGTGTTAAGATCAGAGAGGAAGATCACCGCATAGTCATGGTCTTGATTGAGCCTTACTGTTATATGTACCTTTAACTCGACAGGAGAGTTGAAGAGACTCGAATTAGCCATGAAACAGCACGATATGAGGAGGTTGAACTGATGAAAGTTGAGCAATGAAATCTCTGGATGTTCTAGTGTCTGTAGAATTGAGAAACAGAGTGAGTTTTGAGAGAAGTAAAGTAACTTATGTACAAAACTCCACCATCTTGAATCATCGATTGTCACGTAGTCTTGGAGTTGACTCTCGTGCTACCAGAGCCGCAACTAGTCACTGACGTATGATTCTAGGTGGCCAGTCTTCAACATACAAGAAATGAAAGAAACAAACGTAGATATGTCTTTCAGCATCTCTCAGCGCAGGAGACCAAACCGAAAGCAACAAGCATCTAAATCTATGCAGCGTAGATGATGCTGTTGGTTTACTCGTAGGTAAAAACGTTGGCGATCAATCCGTACGGGGTCAAATATACGTAACAAAAGAGTGATGATATTCGTAGGTTAGAAGTGGCCTGGGTGCCAGCGTAGATATCGGAGCTATGGGYGGGGCCACGTAGTCACGTGGCCCCGCGTGGCCATA
>JAJHHK010000297.1:0-59151 GCA_022457145.1 Colletotrichum magnum
TTCCACTTCCACGTGCATTCTCCCTGTGCGGCACTGCAAGCCCCCCCCCCCGGGAGTGGTACTTCCGTCGGGCCAATCACGAGGAGATGGGATTGTAATTCCAGAAATGAGGGGAGAGGGGAGGGAGATCGAGCACCACTCCCGGGGGGGGGGGGGCTTGCAGTGCCGCACAGGGAGAATGCACGTGGAAAGCAGCTCAGCCTTATCCTTACACTGTGCCCTCTTTCTGGGGGGGGGGGGGGTTCATCGAATTGCACCACCACCACCCTTCCGTTCTTCTCTGTTCTGTTCTCTTCATGCCTGGAGGACAAATACAGGTAAAGGCGCTTCTGAAAAAAAAAACAGAGAAAAAGGCCTCTAGGGACTTCGTAGCCTGGCCCGTTTGCGTCATCCAAGTGACCCGGGGGCTTTCAACGGACGGAAAAGAGGCGGCTGTGGCTTGCGTGGCTTGCATGACGGCTCAGAGACCAATCTCCCGGATTCCGGGTCATCGGAGACGCGCAAAAACGGACAGATTGGAAGGTGTTTCCACCAGGAGGACGCCGTCGATGAGGATAGGGGTAAAATGTAGCTACAAGACCATCATAAAGATACCCACACAGCACATCGCGGCATCCCAGCCAAAGACAGAAATGCGACTATGCAACAACTCCTCAACTTCGGCAGCCCGGACGCCGCGGACGCGGTCGCGTCAGGCAGTAGGAACGAAGATCGACGGCGTTGATTTGCATTGTTGTAGCGTCGTGTTACGCCGACCGGGCTGTCTCATCACAGCGACCAACGGGCTGTCTCTGCCGGGCGTCGGATTCCCCTGCGGGAACTTGGCATCGATGTTCCGGAGTTACCTACACAGGTATCTTGATTCAGCGAATGAACACTCTCCGATAAACTTGTGTTCATTCGGCGGAGGGTAGCACCCAAAAATGTGACCATCTGACGGATGACCGTGGAAGGATTGGAGGACGAAAGAGGTTCATCAGCGTGACATCATCTCCTCGCCCCTAAGATAAACGAGCTCGACAGAAACACGCGCAACGAGAGCTCCATGGTAGAGAATTTGCGTGAGGAATTCGCATTTCGATTACTGGATATCAACGCCTTTTTCCTTATCCACTCCCAAAATCGCTCGAGATATATTCCCTACATAGCCATTCCCCATTCCAAACATAAGCGGTATCATAGAAAAAAAGAACGTGACCCAAGCCCCCATTTGTACAAATCCAACATAGAACGCCGTAGTAGAACACAGATGTGACGTAGAGAGAGAGCCATCACCTCCCCGCCTGCGCGTAGTCTGCGGGATTGTACTGGTACGCCTGGTAAGCTTGGTACGCCTGCGGGCCCTTGACGCGGTGCAGCGACGGGTCGGCGGGCGTCTTGACGGGGTCCCCGCGGTGCTCCTCCTGCGTCTCGTGCTGCGTCGCCAGCTCCGACGAGAAGCCCTTGTGGTCGAGCCCGGGGCTTGTGAAGCCGCCGCCGCTGCCGTCGGACGACATGCTCGTCGGCCGGGAGCTCTGCTGCGACGGGCTGCGCTGGCCCTGCGACCAGCGCCACGTGTTGGGGTCCGGCGAGAGCTGCGACTGCTGCGAATGCTGCGACATGGAGTTGCGGTCGTACTGCGGCGGCGCGGACTGGCGGTGCTGGCGGCCCGGGTCCAGCGGCGGCGGCTGGAGCGTCTTGTTCTCCTGCGGGTGGTAGTAGTTCCCCGGCAGCTCGGCGATGAAGGAGGTGTGTCCGGGCGCGTTGGGGCTTGAGGCTTCGGACTGGTGCGGGAGCTCGATGGGCTGGCTGTATTGCGGGTTGTAGCTCCCCTGCGAGCCGGGGCGATGGCCTTGCATCGAGATCGGGCGTGGCACCTGATACCGCGCGGTGTCTGGCGAGTACGAGGCGGATCGCTGGTGGCCGAAGGACGGAGAGTGTGGGCTGGGCGCGAGGCCGGTGGCGGTGCGGTCGGCGGGGTTGATGGTCTTGAGCTTGCCGTCCTCGATCATGGCCTGCAGGACGCCGGCGTCGAGGAGCTCGGCCTTCTTGATGATGCGCGACACCATCTCCTTGGAGGCGGCTTTCAGCTGGGCCTTGACGAAGGCGATCATGGTGACGTTGCAGCGGATCTCAATGTCCTCGCGCAGGTAGAGGCCGTCCGGGGGGATGCCGAGGTCGCCGAGACCGAGCTCGGGCTGCTGGGGGGCTTCGACGCCGGGCTGATTCCCATCGATGCGGTACTTGTTGCGCAGGTCGACGTTCATCGGGGCGTAGACGTGGGTCTGCAGGCCCCAGGGCATGTCGTGGAAGCAGCCGTTGAAGGAGATCTTGCCGGAGCCCATCTTGCCGATGCCCGGGATGAACTGGACGCGCTGGTTGATCTCGTACCATGTGGAGTAGTACTCGTCCGAGGCGGCATCGCGGGGCGCCTTGATGGGCTTGTGGTCGAGGACGAGCGGGTTGAGGGTGATGACCTCGGAGTGGGAGTGGAGGATGTCGATGGCTAGCTGGCGGGGGATGAAGCCCGGAATGGGCGTGATGGTCGTGTAGACCTCTTTCTTGCGCAGCATCGTGACCGTTCCCGACGTATGCGTCTCTTATCTCTGCCTCCTCTGTTCTCTGCTTCTTGAAGTGGATTGCTGACGGGCTTGGCTTGGGGGGCGTGGCGGCGTCAGTCAATCAGGATCGTAGGTTGGTTCGGCCGTGAGTTCGGTTCGGTTCGATTCTGGGTAGTCTCGTTGACGGTCGGTGGGCGTCAGATCGTTGACAGGTCGTAGGATCGAGGAGTATGTTGGTAAGATGGTCGTGGGTTTGTCAAAAAGACGAATGGAGAGGAAAATTAAAAGCTGAGCTGACAGCCTGACTTTAGCGTCGGGGTTCCAAGACCAAGGTCCATCCTGCTGACGGAGGTGCCGCACGAGGGAGTAATACCTAGTAGGCGATCTGAAGTAAAGGTATCCATCCGTACCTCCAAGGTAGCCATCCTTCGCAAGCACAAGCAGGCCAAGCACAAAAAAAGCAAGGCCACAGCGACCCCGGGCCCGGGACCCCTCGGTGGTTACTGGCGCTGCCGTGCTGCCGTTGGAGGGGGTGGTCGTGGCGTCCCACGTCTTGTCGTTGGTAGGGCTCAAGTTACCTACTTTCTGGGCTAGGCTACCTTGCCAAGGGTAGGTAGCTCGGTACCGAGAAGGCCATTCGAGATGTGCATCGGCAGAAACACTGAACGTAGAACAAAAAGATGCGCAGGCTTAAGCTCGGCGGTGCGGGCGGCCACCCACGCAAAGCAAAGAGAGGCAAATAGCGACGAAGGGGAAGTGAGGGAGAGAGGGGGGGGAATGGTAGGTGCAGTGGCAGGGTCGGGGGTCTCACGTCATCCAGCGCACGGGTACTGATGATCCGGGCCGTGTGGAGTCGGTACGTCTATCCTTAACGTGACCTTGCAGTATATTTGCTGCTGTAGAGATAGCTTCTAGGTACAAGCAAAGGTACAGACTCGTCTCGTAGCCTTTCCATTCGCATTTCGAGGGACATTCGGAAAGTTTTACAGCGCAAAGGAAGTGTTTCTGGGGCGCACGAGAAGCCTAAATTCCGGCGGACACCCGCTAAGCCCACCCGAAGGATCACAGCCTTTTTACTGAGGTGCAGATCTCTCTCGGTCCACTATGGGCACCAAGCGCTGTCATCCGGACACTGGACTGCCGTAGCATCAGCACTGGCCACCTGCCCTTCCCACAGAATTAGAGAGAATTATGTTCGTCCATTTTATGCATATCTTATGTAATGGTGTACCCTCGTACCTGCCCTCAATCCCAATTATCCACGTTTATCCATGCATCGTGTGTTCCCTCGCGAAAACACCCACGAAAAAAATCCACCCAAGCTGTCACTCAACCCGACAGACAGGGTCCCTCCGAGACACGTCCAAGAGCTGACAATGGCACCTCAAGCTTCTTTTTCCCCTGTTCGACCCCGTTCAGCTCTTTCTTGGCCCTACCTTTTTCCCATCCCTTTGTCTGCCCAGCGCCCTTGACGACATTCCCACTCGACCATCCACCCAAACTTCGCCCCTGATCTTCCATGATCACCAGCCATTCCAGGAGTCGCGGGCGGGCTTCGTCGAGGGTCTGAGACGCGCAGCAAGGCGGCCAAGTCCGGAGTCGTCCAGATCTGCTGTCGAATTCCCAGGACTTGACTAACCGGCACCGCAGCAGCAGCGCCCAGGTCCCACCATCGCGGGACCATCGAGCGCCTCCTTGAAGCTTCGGGGCACCGTTGAACTATGCGGCGTCTGCGGCGTTTGACCGTTCGCCGCAAGCAGCCGAGATCTCTCGCTTGGCTTCCACTGACGAACCGGGTCGTTGAAAGCTTGGCCTGTCTTGACTTGTCGGTCCTGACTCAAATTCCATGTCGACGTTGTTACCATTCGAGCCCCCTTCGACTTCAGCCGCATCCATTCCTCGACTTTTCTTCCTCCTGAAAGCCACCCGACTACTATCCGTACACTAACACGTCAAGGCCGGAGACCAAGGACCAAGGGCCTCCACCGACGTCCGGCGCGAAGGAGTCGTCTTGAAGACTTGGCGTCTCCAAAATGTGTGACGCGCGCCTCGCGTCTGTTACGACGCCATCACGTGCAAGAGACGACGTTATCAAATCTCCAAGTCGTCGTCACCTTGCAATGTGCCAATGAAGAAACTCTCCCAGGTCATGTGTGTCCGACGCTCAACTCCCAGCTTACAAAGATGTGGAAGCAGATCGCCCCGGCTTGGTCATCCTACAGTGCCTGCATCCCGCGCTGCCAGAGTCACACCGCATCACAGCGGAGCATCCCCCGTGGAGTTCGCCATCCTGGGCCTGCCCGATTGAGGCAGCTGCATGCGAGCCCTGCGTCTCTGCACCTCTCGTCAACTGAGGCATTTCACCACTTGCGATAGGCATCTAGATCGTCTCGCAGAATAGACAAGTCGCGCCCGCTCAGCCGAACGACGCAGAAACACCGCTGCACCTCGTCCCTGGCGCTCAATCCCGCAGGCTTGTCTCGAAACCCCGCAGGTCGCCCATGTGGCAGCGTTGCTGACTCGACCGAAGCGCGCCGTTTCACACTTCATCCCTTGGGATCCAGCTGCGAAGCAACACCGCTGTCAACTTACAGGGCGACTCCGAAGCCGCACGTTCAGAAACCTCACTGGCGCTGCAAGTGGACTCGGGTTCGTGATCCACCTCCCGGCCTGTTGCCCCGTCGAGGAACCATTCTCTTCCGTCTCTTTTGATCCTCCGGTCGTTGCCATCAGGGACGGCGAGCCCGCGCGTTCTAGGTAGGGCCGTACCGGCTCGCTGGTGTCCCGAGCTGCGCCGCTTCTGGACGACCGATCTTTGGACGACGAGGACTTATTAATGCCCGTGTGCCCCAGATTCTACATTGCTGAGCCACAGCGGACCTCAACCGTCTGAGAGAGAACAGACGGCCGTGTTCCTGCCGCCGGTCCGGCTCCGACTGACCGAAGACTCGCTTCAAGCGTTGCTGCTTTCCAGTGTCCACCACGTGTGCCATCACGAGCGATTCATGCCATAAATAAACTCGGCCAATGAGGCTCATCGTCTCGTCTGTTCAGTAGCCGACACGCTCTGCCGTGAGAGACTGAAAGTTCGCATGCTGGTTACTCAAGCGCAAGTCATTGGCTGGGATACAAGCCAAAGACAGAAACATGCATTTGAGAAGTCGCCGGGCACAAGGAAAAGCCGTATGCCCTCGATGGACTCTCTGTTTCCGCGCGGAAGTTCCGAGCACCTCGGAAACACAAGCTTTCAACCATCAGCCTAGCCTTGCCAGCCGCAACATCACATCGTTCACCTCTTGCCAGGCGACTAGGTAGTGTATTGATATCAACCACCAAGACCGTCTCGGCAGCGCACCCTTCCAACAGCGACAGATGCCGATCCCAGTTGCCGAAAGTCGAGCTGCTCTATCTCCCTTGGCGGCCCACGACGACCACGCACACCTACAGCACAATCCAGTCGGCCTGATTGGCTACTCCCCAGGGCCGCGCCGGGGTGCGCATGTTGGGGCACGTGGAGCCGGTGACGGGCAAAGTGGGCTCTGTGGTGGTTAATTTGCTGCTTTTTCCCCAGGATTGCGGGGGAGACAGACGCAAAATCCGGGGAACGGTACGGGCGGATATCGATCGAGAGCGCCTATTCACTCGTCCAGATTTCGTGTGGGCTTCTGTTGACTGACTGACAGCGGTATCTCTGTGAAGCTGCTATTGACGACTCTGTTGCCTAGAAAAAGACGCGAAACATCATCATCGTCAGCGCTGATCTCCCGGTGTCAACAGCGCACTCGGCGTCGCCACGATGTCACCGCGCCCACAATTGGAGGAGAAAGCAGCCGTCGCTCACCCAGTCCGATAATATGCAGTGCCTTGTCGGAGGCGCATCTGCCTACCCCGCAGGAATCCCACTTTCGTGGGTCCCCCAAAAGAGATGGAGGGCGCGGAGACGACGGACATGCAGCTCAATCCCCAAAGAAAGTTGTGCCTGGGATGGGATCCTTGGACCTTGGAAACAACATATCCTTGGCACTTGTTCGGAGGCAGGAATGCAACCTCGCCCCTGGAGCTGTTGGAGCTTTTAAACAGAGGGCCCGTCGTCTTCGTGATGGGAGTTTGGTCGTCTCGCTCTGTGCTTTTCAGGGTCGACCTTGCCGAACTTGTGGTTCATGAGATGTGATCGCGTTCACGCCGGTTCTTGTGTTACTTGACTTCCCGTCGCCCGTCTCTGCCCGTTGTGAAACAACTCAAGAGTGAACGACAGAAACACTCCGATAACAAGAAACGATATCCGACTGTCTGTCTTTGAATCTTTGATTGATCACCGAATTTCCAGGCCACAATCCCTCCTCCGACCGGCCCCTTTCGCGGTTCGGGCATCGTCACTCAGCCATGGCCACCGAGAAGGATCATGACTCGCCTCAGGGCACCCACGTCGAGGGCGCCATCGACGACACCGGCATGAACAAGGCAGCGCTCCACGATGGAGCCATCTCCAGCGCCGCCGGCAGAGGCCAGGTTGCGACCGATCAGTAAGTTCGACTCCTGTCTAACAACACTTGTCAACAAGAATGCTGACCCTCAATCAACAGGTACGGCAACCCCCTCGTTCAATTCGACCCCGTAGCAGAGCGCAAGCTCCGGTGGAAACTCGACCTCTACACGATCCCGACCGTGGCCCTCCTCTACCTCTTTTGCTTCATCGACCGCGCCAACATCGGTGAGCCCATCTTACAGCCCAACACCATTGCTGGATACTAACCCTCGCCCTTCCCAGGAAACGCTAGAATCGCCGGCCTCGACAAGGACCTGAACCTCAAAGGTTACGACTACAACATCATCCTCTCCACCTTCTACGTCTCGTACATCCTTTTCGAGATCCCCGCCACCATCGCCTGCAAGTGGATCGGCCCCGGCTGGTTCCTCCCCGCGACCTCGCTCGCCTTCGGCATCGTCTCCATCGCCACCGCCTTCGTCAAGACCCGCGCCGAGATCTGCGGCGTGCGCTTTCTGCTGGGCATCTTCGAGGCCGCTATGCTGCCAGGCATCGCCTACTACCTGTCCCGGTGGTACAAGCGTGCCGAGCTCACCTTCAGGTACGACACCATCCCCCGAGAAATTCTATCTTCAACAGAGTACCTACGCTAACACCTTGTCCTCCAGATTGAGTCTGTACATGATCTCAGCCCTCCTGGCCGGCGCCTTCGGCGGCCTCCTGGCCTCCGCGATCCTCACCCTCGACTCCTTCGGCTCCCTCCACCGCTGGCGCATGATCTTCGCCATCGAGGGCATCGTGACCATCCTCCTCGCCCTCATCGCCTTCTTCACCCTCACCGACAGGCCCGAGACGGCTCGCTGGCTGACGCAGGAGGAAAAGGACCTCTGCATCGCCCGCGTCAAGTCGGAGCGCGTCGGCACCACCGAGGTCGTCGACAAGCTCGACCGCAAGAAGCTCCTCCTCGGCATGTTCAACCCCGTCACCCTCGAGATCTCCGCCATCTTCCTCTTCAACAACATCACCGTGCAGGGGCTCGCCTTCTTCCTCCCCACCATCGTCAGCAGCATCTACCCGACCTTCTCCACCGTCCAGAAGCAGCTCTACAGCGTGCCCCCTTACGTCGTCGGCGCCTTCTTCACCGTGGCGTTCCCCGGGCTGAGCTGGTACCTCGACCGCCGCCAGGTCCTCATCGCGCTGAGCGCGCCCATGGTCATGACGGGCTACGTCATGTTCATCGCGTCCAGGGTCGCCACGGTGCGCTACGCCGCCACGTTCCTCATCGCCAGCTCCGCCATGGTGCTGGGCCCCATGTCCAACGCGCACATCAGCGCCAACGTCCTCAGCGACACGGCGCGGAGCAGTGCAATTGGTCTGAACGTATGTCCCCCCTGCTTCCTTCCTCTTAACTCGTAATTCCACTGACACAAATGCCCAGGTAATGTTTGGCAACATCGGCGGCCTCATCTCCACCTGGAGCTACCTCACCTGGGACGCCCCGGACTACCACATCGGCAACGGCCTCAACCTCGCCTGCGCCAGCATGATCCTCATCATCGCCCTCGCTGCCTGGTTCTGGATGAAGTGGGACAACCGCCGCCGCGACGCCCGCAGCGTCGAGGAGGAGCTCGCCGGCATGAGCGAGGCCGAGATCCAGGCGCTCGACTGGAAGCATCCGGCTTTCCGGTGGAGGACGTGAGCTGGGGGAGAGAGCTCTGTGTTCCGACGGGTCCGGTTTTGCTTTTCCTTCTGGTTAGAAGGGGAAAGGGAATGCTGCTAGGAGAGAGAGGGCTTTCCATCGAGGGCAGCTCCAATGGCTGTTCGGGGGATTCGCAATAAAATTATGTAGAAAGAAATGGCTCATAAGACTATTTACAGATACGGCGGCCGACATCTTCACTCCAGTCCAGTTTAAGAAAAGCCTTCTCGTACTCTGGTAGTGTTCATGACCGTCCTCCTACACCCCACTTAATAGAGTTCTCACTTAAATCTGAATTCCCTTCTTCAGAGAAGCCCATTGATCGATACCTGAGTCTATTCGTGGCCGCGTACGCAAGAGACTGCTTAGGTAGTTTGTCGCCTTTGCTCAGTCCCCTGCGGCGATACATAGCCGCTTCCGGCCACGCGACCCTAAATCGCAGGACTTAGAAACGATGCCGTTCTACCACCTCATTTTGTATCACGGGAGCTTTTATGGGTGTCTTTCTGGGTTCGATATCGATTATAACTGGGCTGAAGTGTCGCCTGGTTGTCCGAACAACATAGTTCGATACGAACTTGCCTTCCGCGACACTATAATAGACATTAGCATGTAGACTCCCGGGCAATTCCAGCTTCCGAGGCCACGGGCGTTCGAATAATTTCTTGCGCATCTTTCTTAGTTCCTCGGCCATCGCTGCTCTGTACACGCCGCTCTCGGAGGTCATGGAGGCCGGGCAATACCATAAAGGCGTTGCGGAATCATAGCCACAGGCAATGACAAAGGGTCTCCATGGCATTCCCGGCCACCTCCTCTCACGGGCCTCGATAAAACCTGTGAAACGATCGAGGCCGGTTGTCAGGAAACCTCCCCGCTCTGCGATCCATCGGTCGGCGGGCACTGCCCGGACGAACTCGGCCTCCGGGCTCGCGAACTCGAAGCGGATTTCATTGGGGGATCCCGAGCGCATCATCAGGTGCTCCCGGCTCAGGTCGCCGTACTTCCGGATGAACAGAGTCTCCATAGTGCGTGGATCCTGCGGCTTCACGAGCAAAAGATCGTTAGTCGAGGCGCGGAGCCAGACGCCGTCGCCGTCGTCGTGGAGGAGGATTCCAAGCTCTACGCCGGGCGCATCTCCAGCCCGGCAGCATCCCAACGGCAGAGCATGAACCCGTTCGCGAGAGCCCGGCCTTGGCTCGATAAGAAGCATCCCTTTGCGAGAACTTGGCTCGAAAAATTTCGCTACCGATATTTCCGTTGATATACGGAGGCCCTTGTTGGTAATCGTGAACTGACAACAAGTTAGTTGTGTTTCTTCTTGGCTGATTCCCTGCATTTTCTATGTTGATAAGAGCACGAAAGTCCTCAGAAAACCGGCCATCCCACTCTTCACACAGAAGGAAAGAAAGGAATGAGAAACACTCGCCTCGGGATTCATTCTAGGGCGGCGGACGAACTTTAACTCTGTCGAGGACTTGAAATCGTCCGGGGAGGTGGCCAGAATCCCCCGAGTCCCCTCAAATCCAGAGTTGTCATCGTTCTGAGTATCCATTGTCCAGGCGAACAGGGTCATGTCGTTCGACTCCTTGATGATCTCCTCCTGGAGACGTACGAAGGAACGGTTGCCCTCGCCGTACAGAAGGGGCATATTAACACCAAACAGCCCCATGAGGGAATACGCGCGGTCCTCGACTCTCGTCGTCTCTCGGCCGGCGGCCCAGGACATACGCACGGCGATGGGAAAGTTATCAAAGTGCTCTCGGACACCCATACCCGCTAAGTACGACCGCTCGCGCAGGATGGATTTGTCGATGCCGGTGTGGTGGCGGATTACGCCCGCGAGCTCTCCCCGAGTGCCGATAGCGTTCCATACCCCATCGAAGAACTCAACACGGCTCGGCGCGATAAGTTCCTGCAGCGTCCAACCCCGCTGGAACCACTGCGACTGCTCGAGCGGGTAATCCCCATCGACATCGGACAGGTACGCAAAGCATACGGTCGCGCTAGCGTACCACTCGAACATAGAGTTGATAGCCTCCGTGAGCTCCGTGAAGTCCTGCTTATTGATACAACAAGTGTCGACCCAGATATAGCTGAAGTCGCGGTCGCGAGCGATGGAACAGGCCTTGCGAATCTTCGCCCATCCAGGCTTCTGCGACATGGCTTTCTCGTCGCCGACTTCCTGGTAGGTAGCCTCGCCGTCCTCCCATCGGTGCGAGAGGATGACGTAGGACTCGGGGATGGCCGACCCAAAGAACTCTTCGATCTCGAGGGTGGTGGTGTTGAGGAGCTTCATATCGGGGCGCGCAGAGCTGCTTGTACGGTGTCAAAAGGGAGAAAAGCGCAAGCGCCTTCATTCCAGTAAGAAGCGAAATTGTAAGAGTGTCGGCCTGGAAATCGAGTTTGCTGAGAACCGTTCGTGGTCTTGTGCGCAGGTGGAGGTTGCAGCCTGTTGCTGACCACCACGAAGCCTGACGACCTGCGGCTGGAGGTATCCTGATCCAATGAGAAGGCTTCGATGGATTGCAATGCACTCGGGAAGACTCTCATTGGATCCCGCAGTAGCGATGACGGAGGCGCAGCCTGATTGCCAACGTCGGCGCGAGTGAGCGTGGAATGGGATTGGGAAAGAGCTTCGCCGCTTTTCATTGCTGCCGTAAGGCTCCCTCGCCGTTGTAAAGGCTCTCTCGCCGTCGTTCAGCTCTGTCTCCGTCGTCCAGCCCTGTCTCCGTCGTCCAGCTCTGTCTCCGTCGTCCAGCTCTGTCGCTCGGCTCTAGTGCTAAATCATGTTAACCCAACGGACCTATTAAGGGAAGGCCCTGGAAGCCAAACTCCTCTTCTGTTTTTTCTTCCTTCTCTGTGTTAATTTTTAGAATGAATAATAGAAAAGAATAGCTGTTATTAAGATGCTGAATAGTAGTTAGTTATTAGGGGCTTTTATTTAAGACTCTTTAGTCTGTTTTTTTTTATAAATTTTATATAAACTAAGTTATATCCTAACATTATCAAAGGATAGTGCCCTATAATAAAGATAAATACTAATGTGTGTATTCCTAGGTTTTAAGGCGAGATATAGATATTAACGCATTAGTTTCTCTAAGATTCCCCAGCTCCCTATATCCAAGGCGTATTCCCTATCTAAATAGTCCAGCGGCGGCGGCCTGCCCGGTGTATAAGGTTGCAGCTGTGTCGGCGAACTCAGATAAGCCAATATCTGCCACTTGAACACACGCGCACGCCGTGTGCTCTCAAGCCATCCTCTAGGTGGGTCAAAAAGACTCGGTTGACCTCAAAGTTCTGGAGACGAATCTCTTTGAGCGCTGGTAGCAGGCCGCGCGAGAGACTCACCTCTAAGCGCCGGAGGTCATCAATAATACGGTCGAAGTCATCGTACCAGAAGAGCTCCAGCCTCTCCAGTGATGACGGGAGGCTCCCGATGAAGCTGTGGGGATCCAAGGAGAAGAATGGTCCATCCCCAAGGTCCAAGACGTTGTATCCGCCACTTTCGAAACCTTCGCTGTCTATCTGGAGGTTCTTCAGCCTGCGGAAGCTGGAAAGCGACGTGATGCGGCGCGGTCCCGCCCCTACCGCCGTCACGTCAGAGCGGTTGACCCAACCAAAGTCTAGGACAAGATCCTCCAGCGTGTCCGCGTGCTTCTCGAGGGCCTCCCCGACTTCGACAGACCTGGGTGGATCAGTCTCGGATTCCGAGTCGCGGAAGAACCAGAATTGGGACAGTGGCTGGCATTCGCGGATGATCTTTGAGAGACGCGTGAGATCGATGTCGACATATACTATCCGTATGGACGAGAGGTTAAACACCTCTAATCTGGGCTGGCTACTAACGGGAGGCTGTCCCCGAATGAAAATGGACGATTCGGGCAGCGGAGACAAGGCCGAAAACACCGGACCCAGCTCGAGGTCCTCGAAGGCACTAAAAGAGTCGGTGGCCAGGAACAGCTTCGTCAGGCGGCGTGGTGGATTCGACACTACCCACCGACTCAGATGAGCGCAGCGGAGAATATGAGTGTCCATGTTAAGCACAAGTTCCTTGACGTTTCTGAGGTTGAAGAGAAGAACGGAGAGGGCAGTTCCGAGGCTGGTGTTGTCATCACGGAGCAGGGCCTCGGTCGCCGACCACTCCATGTCGAGAGCGTGGTTGGCCACTTGAAGCACTTCCAGCTCTTCGCGATCGAAATAGCGCGCCCTGAGTACCTGATCGGGGAAATTTGAGTCCGTTCGCCGCCAGCTGCCGTAGATGCAAAGCCGCTCTATCGAGCTGCGAGCCAGGGGGTTTTGCTGTAGCGTCTTGAGCAGGCGAACGACATCCTCTTTTACGGCCAGCTCGGGAATTCGATCTCGGGTAGGTAACCCGATCATGACAGTGCGATAGATCTCAGGGATGGCACAGCTGAATATCCTGCAGCTTAGGGCAAGGCTAAGCAGGGCGGTTCGGCTCTTGCGGTCGGCCCAGGAGATTTCGTCCTCTCTATAATTACCAATGTGATGGATCAAGTCTTTCGAGCTCGTTTCAGAGGGGATAAATGAGCATATGTGGATTATAAGCTCTTCAGGAAGGTCCGAAAGCTGAGCCATGGTTGTCTCTCTGTCGTCCGTCTCTGTCGTCCGTCTGGTTTGGTGTAGGTGTTGTTACGGTAGGTAGGATGCTCTAGGGAGAGGGGAGAAATTGCGAGGGATATGATTTTGACGAAGAAACATTGGAGTAAATTAAAGTTTTCGAAGCTTGGAAAATTCCTTATGGCGGGCGGTAGGGACCTTGCGGGTCTTCGAGGCGTCGATGTTGGCGGCTCATAGGTGGGCAACGGCAGGTAGGTCATATGAGAGGGGGCCACGGAACTTGGCCACAGGCGAGAATACAACACGACAAAGGCAAAGTAAGAAAGAGTTACAGAGTCGAGGAAATTAAGAAGCCAAGTTATCCGACAAAAGAAGACTCATACAAAGTTTTGATAATCCAGACAAACAATCCATGACCCTGAAAGCCTCCTCCATCTCCAGCCAAGCCACGCGCGTGTGAGTGGGTTGCCTTTTATATTGCATTCGGGTATGCTCTGTGAGAGGTAGTGTATGCAGTAGGTGATGGGATGCGCGCACATCTTGGTGCCTTTCGGGCCAGCATTGGTGGATGCACTTCCGGCATCTCACAACATCCCATTCATGGTGATAGTTCACCACCCGTGGGGATGACGGTCATACTCCAGCTTGACAGTAATCCCAGTGTCGTTGAATGCCCACCAGACATCTCCACGGCGTGTATCGAATGCAACCTCCTCCAAGCATCGCTGGCCCCACTCGTAACACTCTCCCGCGAGACGGATTAGATCAATCTCGATGTAATCAATATCGCCCTTGATGTGGAAGCGGACGACTGAGTTGGGTAGTCTCGCCAGGAGCGTGTTGATGCCGTCATCAGACTTTTCAGAGCTGATGTCTGAATCTGCGTCTTCATCTTCCTCTGAGTTTCCATCTTCCTCCAAGCTGTTCCCCCCGTCCTCTGAGCTGTTCTCTTCGTCCTGTGCGTCGTCTCCTCCTAGACCAGGAGTGAGCTCAAGGGCGTACTTGAAGATTTCGACATCAAGCCACACGTGCTCAAGAACTGTGAACTCCTCCAGGGTCCAAATCATGTCGAAGATGCCATTTCCAACGCACAGAACCTTCAGGGTAGAGGCACTCTTTGTCAACAAGTCCATAATGTCAATTCGCTCGAGCAAAGGGTGGGCATTGTCGGATGGCGGGTCCAGGTAAATGAACCTGGTGAGGTGTGTGCATGCAGAGAAGGCTTCCTTGAAGACTGCCGGGTGCACCTGGGTTTTGACCAGGACAAGGGAAGTGATGCTGCTGAGGTCTGGCAGTGAAGTGACAACCGATTTGTGTAAGAAAACCTCTGACTGCATGCCCAGGCCCAGTGATTTCTCCAGGCCACGCGTCTCTAGTGGATTTGTGACACCAAAGATGCCACTCTTGGCCTGTAAGAGGACTGATTTCAGTGCTGCGCGGTCGGTTTGGGGGAAGGTCGTATCGATGCTGGGGTCCTTCCTGATTTCAACTGGCTGAGACTCTTGAGCTTTGAGGAAGCGGCGCATGTCGAGTATGTATTTGACATACTGTATGGCCTCGGAAGGGGCGACGAAACCGAGCTGCTCGAGGTTTTGTAGCTGCAGAATAATGACGGCGGCGGGGAAGGCGATGCGAGCGTCTTCGGCATAGGCCTCGCGGATGTCGAAGGAGCGGAAGAGGTGTTGTTTCAGGGAAGTGTCGTCCATGACCTTGGCGCCGAGATTTATACCGCAACGTTCCGCTGCGTGTACGAGCACCTTCTGATCCTCCCCACCCCAAGGGTTGATGTGGCTGAGTTGCAGGTTGCGGTGGGTGAGCAGAATGCAGTCCTTGCCCATGTTGATATAGAGATGTTTGACGGCGCGGCAGACACCGGGATTCGCAGCGATGAGGCGCAGCAGAGCCATCATCTTCCTGGTCGCGTTTCCGTGGGTGATGGAGACGCAGCGGAACGCCTCGTCGAACAAGATCGCGCGGCTGGCTCTGTTGACGGACGAGAGGTTGATAACGTCGACGCGCTCGCTCTGAAGGGCTGCCTCAACTGCCTCCTCCCCGTTGCCGCACACCACCGCCGTCGTGAAGTGCTTGGCGTAGGCGGACGGTGGTGGGCGCAGGAAAGACGCAACGTGGAGGAGCAGCTCGACGGGCATGTCGGTGTAATTGGCCATCGTGGAGGCAGGTGCGGTGTCGCGATGTGTTGGCGTCGGTCTGTTGTTGTCGGAATACTCGGGAGGAAGAGACGAAGGACAAGAGACGAGCAGAAAAAAGTCCACAGGATGAGGAGAGGAGAGGATGAGGGAAGGTTGGCTTGGGGCTCGTTGGTTGTGGGGGAGAAAGTCTGGACGGCGGGAGGTTGGAGGATGGAAGGAAGGAAGGGAGACAAATACCCACGTCGGTACGTATTGAGATCCGACTGATCAAGGAGGGAAGGAACGGGAAAGAGCAAGCGAGGATAAATCAAGAGGAAGGAATGAGTAAATGGACGAGATGGTACGTAGTAAAAAGACAGAAGGAGCAGAACGGAAGGAAAGAGGGAAGGAGCCTAGTTGCCTGGTGTTAAGTAGCTTCATCCTGCCTTCTCTTTCTCTTTCTTTCCTCCCCTTAACATGTCTTGTCTTGTCAATTCCCGAAGGACACATACAGAAGTTTCTATTATGAAGATCAGAGGCAAGATCATGTCTCGACCGGAATGTGTTACTTATCTATCCAGCACAACAACAAGGTCTGTGTCTGATGCGGCATTGCTCCTTGACTACCCAGGTACCTCCCCTGTGCCTTTGACACCTCTCCCTACGAATGAAGAAACCCAACTCCTAACGCGATGTGTTACCACCAGAAGCACGAAGTTGAGAGCCCCACGACGCAAACTCGGAAATCTTCCCCATCGACGCCCGAGTGCCCGTGGCGACGATATGCTTCTGTACATCGGCAAACTCATCTCTCATCTTGTTTATCTTCCTGTTATTGAACCTCTCCCACTCCTCCACGAACCTGATCTCTTTTACCTCGTGTTGCGCGAAGCGGACTACGTCATCTTTCGGGAAGTGGCGCATGTCGCGGATACAAACTCGCTTCACCGTGGGTGGAATCCACGGAAAGACTCGCCTGTTCTCATCCACCGCAGCAGCAGGCTGCATGTCTCCCGCGATGAGAATCTTGATTGCAGATGTATCTCTTTTGCTTGCCATGACGGCCTCTTTCAGAGTGCGGCCGTCGATCCACAGTTGTTCCAGCCTGGCAAGTGCATTCAGAGCGCCCAGGGAGCAGCTCCCCGGAGAGGTGAGAGAAGTGCCGGGTGCCGAAGGCGACATGGACCCGCAACCCTCATAATCTTCTGCAATACATTCCCATACCTTTGCTAGATCCAGGCCGAGTGACCGGAGGCTCTTGGCATGGTTTGAAGCCAGACACGAGAGAATGCTTGCTGGAGTAGAAGCCGTGGGTGGGGGATCGTGAATAAAAGTCTGGTCTGACGAGCAGTTGAACGACACCAACTGCCGGCAAGCTTGAATAATGCGGTTCGTCCCATGGGGACCCATCAACATCCAGCCCAAGGTAAGATGCGTCGTATTTTCGAAAATTGCGGGTTCGATTTCTTTCAGGACGATGTTGTAACGTACTGTTACCTGTCCAAGGCAGATCTGGGGTGCTTGAAGCCCAAGCCTGAAAAGGATTCCCGAGTAAGACTCCGACTTCCGATTGACATTTTGCAACATGATCTGTTTCAAACTTGGAAGCGGCGACTCGGCTTCCGACCACTTGACGATCGTTCCGAGATGCGGGAGGCGATCGACCACAGCGATCTGCTCAACGTTGCGCATCAGGTGGATGAGGACACCAACCACAAACAAACACCTAATCTGATACTCCTTCGTCGCGAGTAAAAAATGTGAAAGCCTTTGCGGGTAGCTTTCGCTGCCGTCATTGACCACGGGATGTCTCTCCATCCACTGCCCAACATCAAATGTCAATCTGGCCCGGGCGGCCTGCTCGCRGACGAACTCGATGTCGTCTGCAGTGATGCCAGCTTTCCGGTTCTTCCAATCCGCGAGTCTCGCGTCGAGCCGGAGCAGCAGGCGCCTGACGGAGGCGCACCTCTCAGGCTTCGAGGCGAACCACCGCAGGAGCCCAATGAGCCTGGGGAGGTCCATGATCTCTGTGTCGATGCAGACGGTGTGGTCGAGGTACCGCTCGGTGACGCCCACCGTCCAGCATTCGCCGTTGCGTTTCTTTCCGACCTCCCTGGGTTCTCGGATGGCGAGCAAGAGGTTCAAAGCATCGTCCCGGCCCGTCGTGAGGGCCGAGAGCATTTCTTGGTAGTCATCTAGACTCCCCCGCGGCTCTGTTACCTCGGCGATGTGGGCGTGCCGCGGCCAGAGGAGGTCGCAGATCTCGAGAACGATCTCGCGGGGCAGGTCTCCCAGTTTTGCCATGGTGGTTTGGCTGCGGGGTAGGTCTGGTAGGCTGTCGGTCGAACAAGCGTACTCTTTGCGGAATACGCGCTGGACGACAGGGCTTCGAGGATGAGGAACGCGATTCGGGGGCTCGTACGGGCGAGGAATGAGAGAACGATGGAGAGAACACCAGAGGAGTCACAGAGGCGGTGTAAATGTTTTTGAAAGAGTAAAAGGACAGCGAGATATGTCCGTCCCATTTTGTGAAATAACGAGGGGGCATTACTCTTTTCTGCAAACTTTCTTTCCTTAGGGCTCATCATGGTCGTTGGGCGAAATACCTCCTCTTCCCCGCGGATCTGTTGAGCACCGACGCCAGCACACGGGGATAAGCCACAGTGATTCATACACAATTCTGCACACACATACACATAGACGCATGAACGAGGGCTGGCTATGTGCTCAACAGGGTAATAGATAGGGTGTATTGTTTCTCCAAGGGCTAACCTACAAGAGCCCTGTGGCGCCACGCCTTGTGCATCGTTGACGTCGCGAGCATGGACACGTGACGCGAGAGTGGTSGCTTATGTAAGCGACCTCGCTCCTCCACCCCCTGAGACCTTGGATGTTTGCGACGTGCTGTCATCACTTGCACCGGACAGGGAAATGATGAGGAAATAGAATACACCCAATACGTTAGGATCAAATAATTAACGTCGTTCTTCTGCTGTCAATACACTTACAAGTCAAAAATACACTGACTACACAGCGTGACCTTTCCTCCATGGACCTTGCGTCTTGACGAGGGCAATACTATTAGTTGTGGAACTCGGACCCCAATGCAAAGGCGTGATCCATCGCTGGAGGCTATATAGGGGCGTAAGCCAGGAGAGAAGACGAGAGGCTGAGATGGAAGTAGACAGGACTGACGTGAGCAGGTAGTAAACGAGGAAATGGAATATATGACGGGCAGAGATGATGGACGGGGGATGCGAGGTGGCGAGGTAAAACACAAGGCGGGTGTCTTATAGCTCTTTTACGCTGGCGGGTCTGTTGCAGCAATGCAGTCTCGGTTTGATTTTCATCATAGTGTGGGAACGACAGGAAGAAGGTTATCAAACCTGCGAGGGTGGCTTTGACGTATAGGCAGATGGCCAGGGCCTCGTTGTTGGGCTGGGTGTTGTAGGCCCAGCGCTTCTGCGAGGGGTTTCTTGCTGTTGGTGGTGGTGACAGTGTTGTTGCCGGAGGCCCTCTAGGCTTCGACGGCCTTCTCGGGAGTTAAGCTGTCGCCGTCCGGGTTGGCGGTGAAGCCGTCGACCCACTTGCCGAAGGAGGAGAGCTTGACGGTCTCGTCCTTTGCGTGGGAGCGACGCCGGTGAGCTGGGCGACGGTCAGGGCGGGGAGGGCGAAGTTAACCATTTTCACAGTTCTTTTCGAGGAGAGAAATCGGAGGAAGTTGAGCTGGGCCTTGTCTTGAAGCTGAATCTGGAGGGCGAAGAGGAGTGACGATCAGCAGACCTAGACACTTCTAATCCGCTGCCTGACGTAATTGGGGTTAGGTCTGGGGCGGCGATAAGTGCCGTTTGAGAATAGGTCGACTCATCTGACGGACATCGCATTCAGGGATGTAGCCCGGTACCAGCCCGGGATATTTGGCTGTGCCGTACACTACCTCCGCCACAGCCGTCTGCATCCCATACCTCGGGAAATGTTTATTTACACCTCGTCTTTGAAGCCACTTGCGAATGAAGAATTGCCATTACGAGAGGGTAAGTCCGGAATAGTTGGGGAAAAGTTTGAGAGACAGATGGACGTTCAGCGAGAAGCAATGTGCGAAATTGTTAGTTCAATGTCGTTGCGGCGAATGTTGACGTCCGCAACCGTCCCCCTCAATGGCACAGACCATCGGATCACTATTGCTGTTGCCTGTTTTCCCATATTTCCCCCGTAGGACTATCATAGAAGAGACGAGATAGATAAGAGCCTCGGACGCGTCCATAATCCCCCATGCCTTCAGACAGACCGGGAACCCAGTCCTCATGCAGGTATTCCAGGGGGCGCTGGGAGATAAGTTGTCATTGCTTGATGTCCAGTAATGTGGGAGTTGCAAGTTGCAAACGAAACCGCTTTGAGTTGAGTCTTCCAGAATGCCCATGAAGAATATTAAGCTCCTCGGCAGGAGTCTCAATGATGGGGCGGGGTGGAACAACTAGGTAGGTAGGTAGGCTAGTATACTTCTCGAGGTTTCTCTAGCCTTTTAAGGCTGACATGTTTGGGTGAGTCATCATTGCTCTCCGGGACATAAACGTCCTATGATACCTGAAGGGTCTCACTTGGCTGTAAGCTAATAATTTTGCAGAAGCCAGGCTCACTGTCGTGCCCCTATTCACATCCTCCATCCCAAGTAGAAATTGTTAAAAGACATTCTACTGTAATAGGTAGAAAATGAAAAATAAAAGTGAAATCTGAAGTATAGTATCTGGCATACTTTGCCGCACCTGCCTGATGGTAGAAGACTTCTGAACCACAACCCCTTTGCTGGTTGCCTAACGCGTTGCCCACAGGTATTCGGTGTTTTCCTTTGCACTCCAGTTGAAAATTTCTTTTTCTTCCTGACAACCACTTTTCTCAATCTCCACACTTTACTTGGATTCACGGTGCAAAGGTGAGGTCAAGACATCTGCCCATAAGGCACCACTGCTAACAATGCATTTTTCTTCCAGATCGAACCAAGTGCTTCCGTTGCTCCAAGAGACCGCTTTCTCCTGAGCTCAACGAGACTTGCTTCTTACCATCGCGCACTCAAAGACCTACTCCAGACAGACACAGCACCTTTGTCCCAACCCTCAGACAACCATGGCTTCAAGCATGAGCTGGAACGGCGGAGATGAGTGGGTCTGCACTCCAACCTGGGAGCAGATCCTTAGCGACGACGACGACGGCTTTGGCTACGACAATGCTTTGCTCCTGGGCAACGCTGCCCTTGACGACCTTATATATCACAGCGCGAAGGACGACTCCATCGACCCGATCAAGTTCCAACACAGCGATGCCGAGTTCAACACCTTCAACTACAACACTCAACCCACCGAAACCATTGCCGACGAAGCCATGATTTTCGGCCATGTTGACATGGTTGGAAATGGCAAGCTTGACGACCTCATCGCTCGAAAGTTGCAGTCCAACGAGCACAGCGCCACTGTTTCGCAAGCCCAGCTCCAGACCGGCTCACAGCCTGACGAGTCCACCACCGACAACATCTGCTCGTCCCAGCCCTCGACCAACGTCAACCCCATAGACCCCAAGGCAGCCAAGCTCGTCGCCGCTGCGTCGCAGGAACAGTTCCCCGTCGACCCGGATACAGTCAAGTACTACGGCTTCAACGAGTGCTTCACTCTCGCCGACCAGCAGATGCTCCTCGGCGTGTACACCACCCTGGTCAAGGGCCTCAACGTCACGGCCCGGGACTTCGACACGTGGATGGAACAGGGAAGGGAGGAGCTTGGGGATATTGTCAAGGCCAAGCTGGAGGAAGCGAAGGACCGGGTCCCCGTCGAGTATTCCGCCTAGGTGGCAGTGAATCAGTACGTCTGGAAGGACAGTGACGCGGAGGGACGGATGGTCGCAGCCCTGACGGCCTATCTTGAGCAGCAGGAGGATGCCTAGTTTCTATAATTTTCGCGCCTGCCTTGAGTCACAAGTTTCTTCAAACCAACCTTCCAATTTCGCGGCTATTTCAGAGCAATTCGACTCTACGGCGGAGAGGTTGGATTTGTAATAAAGTATAAGGAACAACTACGTGTGGTTTTATCAACTTCATAGACCCCGGTTCCGACACTGTAGCTGGTTTTTGCCGTAGATAGAAGCTAGAGCAGTTGACTGTCCCAAAGGTGTTTTCCAAGACAGGGAAACCAAAGTTAGGAAAGGAAGGAGGTTTACCGGGGTTCTTTCCTCCAATTCAAATTTTCAGTCGCTGGCTGACCTTCTTACCTTTCGAAAAGAAAAAAAGAAGCTGAACCTCTTCCCTCTCTACCTCTGCTTCATACCGCCTAAACCAACTGGCGACGCTCAACCTCCCTCTCACCTCAACTCTCCTCTTCTCTCATCTCTCATTCACTCTTCATACAGCCTTACTACATATCTCATCGTATACCTCATCTCCACTCACGACATCATGGATCGATCCAACATGACGCCCCCCGCGACTCCCACGCCCGCCCCCCAACCCACCACCTCCCAGGTCTCAACCGACACCAACGCGCCCTCCACCCCTCAGCCTGGAGCGAGCAATCATACCGCCGAGAACTTCTACCTGTGCGCCCGCAGACACCGCATGCCAACCCATCCGCAGAACCTCGCCAACTACCGCTTCAACCAATGCATATTCGCAGCTGACAAGACGACCCTCCTCCGCGTCTACGGCGTCCTGGTCACGAAGATCAAAGTCTCCTCGCGCGAGTTGCGCGAGTGGGCGGCCGCGGGCCCGCAGTCCCTCGGCCGGAACATCTGGGTCGAGCTCAGCACGAACGCGAGGCTCGTGCYGCGGGAGTACCTGCAGTTCGTCGTCGACAACCAGCGCATCTGGGATCTCGAGAACGAGCTGCGTCTCGATGTCGAGTCCGGTTCCGAGGCGGATGAGGAGGATGGGCAGAACTTGAACGATGAGAACGCGCAGGAGTCGGAGGAGGAGACCATCATCCTGATCGAGGACGACGGCGACGATGGAGGCTCGGCGCAGGCTGGTCCTTCGCGCGACACTTCCGAGAAGAGAGACTTTGTTCCCGGCCGCGGCGGCAAGGGCGGCAAGGGCGGTGGCAGAAGAGGCGGGAAGAACACGGGCGCCAAGGAGACGAAGAAGCGCTTCCTCATCAAGAAGAAGGGATGGGTTCCCCTGCACATGCGGAAGAAAAAGTCGGACAAGGAGGACGGCGCCGAGAAGCGGAAGCGAGGCGATTCTTCCGACGAGTAAGTCAAACGAACCTCGAGCTGAAAGTTGCACGTAACTGACAGATCGTTCTCTCTCGCAGGGGCACGCCGAAGCCGTCGAAGAAGCTCAAGACCAAGATGATCTCTTCCTGAAAACATCATCAAAACTTGCGACCGGATCTTTCGAAACAACTGTTGCTACGTAGTTTCTCTTTCTAGCTTTTCCCTCTCTCTGCTAAAACGTCAAACATTCGACAAGGTCAGTGCAGGAAATTCACATTGACGCGATCAGGCCAGCTAATAATTTTCTGCGACATTAGGTGTCGACTTCCATCTTACCCAAGATCCGTCCCGCCATCATTATTATCAAGACGCAAATAAAGGAGGGGCAAGGACGCCAATGGATACTGGACACATCTCAGAGACGCCATAGAGTCTTTCGTGATCTAGAATTCTGCGAGTTGGCCAGCACAACTATTTGGTTTATGACACCCAGGAGGAAATTGGCTGAATCGGGCGTCTCGATGATAACTCTTGGAGAATCAGTTGCCTTTGGCATTGCCTGGTTGAACATCATCTTCGCATATAGATTTCAACTCTATCTCATACTCATTCCAATCTTCGTCATCGCCTTGCTTCGCCGTCACCATTCCGAGACTGTGATTTATCCAGTGTGCCAGGGGCAAAGGCACCAAACCGAATTGAAGCACAGCTTCCAAGCCCAGCCAGCCGCCCTTTACCATTGATTTCGGGCCGGAAATGTGGAACCCGGAAGTGACCGTGGCAGGGAGGCGTGGTTCCCGTCGGGGCCTTGGAGGTTGCCCGCTCCGATGTAGAACCTCTCGGAAATTCAGCGACATCACAAATGCGGGAAGGAGAGATGCGGCAATGCATACCTAGTTGCTGATTTGGCCTGCCCGTTCAATTCGAAAACTCTACGGCCGCCGCAGATTCCTTCAGGGCGAGTCTGGCAGACCAGAGCTCCCTCGAAACTGAAAAGGCCAAGGAAAGCGTTGATAATGTCGTGCAAGGCTTTTTATCTATCATTATTTATGTCATAGCTGCTTCAGACTCAAGGCCTCAGATTCAACATCTCGATCGAATTCCTGCGGTCGGCCGGATCGACCGGCGGCGCCGTCTCGTGCCGCACCCTGACCTCCTCCGTCTTCATGATGCCGCGCGGCGTGACCTGCCCGCTTTCTGCATCCTTCAGCGCCTCCTGGGACTCCTGCCACCCGGCCGTCGACATGACCACCACCGAGTTCCTTCCGTAGTGCGTGCCCTGCCCGTACCGCTTCGTCCGCTCCGGCGCATTCGTCTGCGACTTGCTCCGCCCATAACTGCGCGCGCTGGACTTGAGCTCGCGATACAGCATTCTCCTGATGTTTGGGTTAGTCGAAGCGCCTGATATCCAGAATGACGAGGGGCTACTGACAATACGGGGATCGACACCGCCATGATGGAAGCCGCGGGCTCCGTCAGCGTCCAGATGGTCAGGTCGACGCGGTCGTACGTGATGTCGGTGCTCGTCATCCGCGGGACCAGCCAGGCCTTGATGATGCCGCACGCGCCGGCGATGGCGCCCAGGCTCATGGCGATCGCCACGCCGAACCTCTCTCGTCGGCGCATCGTCGCTCCCATGAGGATCGGCCACGGGAGGAATGCCAGTACGAAATCGAGAATCGCCGAGTAATCTGTTGGTTGGTTCCCCCCCTGGTCAGCCTGAATCGGGGAAAACGATAGATCGTGACCCCTGTCTTTCGGGATCGGTGGAAAAAATGACCTACATGCGGCAAAAAGTTGATATTTGACGAGGCGCGTCCTGTCCCAACACACCCCCGGCACGTTGCCATCCCACACCTTGGCCAGTGGCGTGCACTTTGCGAAGCCGAAGATCCAGACGAGGTTCATGGTGAGGTTGATGGAGACGATGACGAAGATGAGAAAGTACCTCGTCCAGCGGTTCGTGACGATGCGGTAGAGAGTGAGGGCGAATGACGATTTGCTCAGTGTCGTAGCGATGATGCCAAAGGTGGCAACGAGGATGGTGCAGAGGTTGATCTCGCGCTTGTTTTCGTCGCTGATGGTCCAGATGTGCCGGCCGAAGCCGAGGGAGACGATGTAGGAATTGATCGATACCGATATCAACAGGGCCACCTTCATCACAGACGCGCACAGGTTAGGACTGACGACTCAGGTTGACGGGGAAAATACGATATGTGAGAACGCGAAGAAAACCGAACGATTCACGTACCCAGGAGACGGTCAGCAAGTGGTCGTCCCACCACAGACCCCTACCGCGCCATATCTTGCAGTATATCCTCAGAAAGAGCAGTATGGCGCTCGCGCCCACCAACGACCACGTCGAGGCCAGTAGCCGCGTGCCTCTCTCTTCGTCGTCGGCCATGGTTGACCTCGCGGCGATGAGGCCACAAGATGTTGTTGGAGAGAGGGGACAATCCGAGGGATGTAGTTCAACAACGAAACCAACAAGAACCTCGATCGAGGTCCGAAAAGAGAACCCGCCCCCAAGACGGGGGAAAAGAGGGACGCACGTCTTCCCGCGCAATATGTAATATGCGGTTGGGCTCGACGCAAGCTGTTGGCGATTACTTGATCGGCGTTGCAGACATGGGGGTATCCCGGGTCGGGCAAAGGTTCCTCTGTCCTCGCATCCCTCCCCCCGTCCCTCTAGTTCAAGGGGCTTGTTGGGAAGACCTTCTCGTAAACTTTGGCGCTATGTGCCCCTCCCCGAAACCAAGTCCAAAGTGTGCAGAGTTACATGTGAGGACGGGGTGGTGTGAGCTAGGGCGAGACTCGGCCGTCCCAGTTTTAGTAGAGGCTGGGCACGCGGAGTTCGGATGGTGGGTTGCATTGCTTGCCTTGTAGCCGACATGATCGGAGCCGGTTATATTACCCACCAAGCCTCGCCCGATGGGAGTCGTCTGGTGCGCTGCTTCTCACTCCTTTCTTTCTCAAGGGTCGTTGGAACTGCCCGGAGATTGGACACCAGGGCTAGTCGTAAGCACGGCAGCCGTTACGATGCCAATGGCGCCACACGCGCATGCTGCCGGCATTTCGGGGTAGTGCATCACGCGTGGAACGGAGCTAGAAGCAACTAGCAGAAAGGCGGACAAAAGTAGGTTTGAACGACTGGCAGGTTGAAGGCTCGCCACTGACGTCGTTGGCCACTTCAGCGTCAAGGATGGCGTGTCGTTGGCAGGTCGACTCTTCGCACGGAACCGGGGACTTTGCGATAGGCGTTGCGCAAGAGCCATCCTCTGAGCCTTCAACATCAAATATCCTCATCAGTGATCGCCAACACAATTGCGACAATGATCATGCCAATGTTTCTCCTCTTTCCCATCCCGAGGAGAAGTCCACCGCACGCAATTAGGCAAACACTTTCAATGCCAGCACGGAGTTCCACTTCGCTTCCCGAGCTGAACATTCCACCAGGCAAAGAGATCCGCAACCCTGGTTAAAGAACTGGGGTCAACCCTTCTAGCTTTGAACTCAAAATGAGGGGAGATGCTGGGGGACCCGCGGGGGCCCGAATCCCATTGGAGAGTCTGCTGGGGAAACCCCAGCTCCATCAGAAGCTGTGACTTCGAGTTTGTCATAAGCGAGCTCGATAATGCCATAATTTTACTAGGTCGGCCAACAAACGGATGTCGGGACAGCAGCCGCCGTCTCACCATTTGAAAGTGCTAGGCCGAAACCAGAATCGTAGTCCGACGGTAGTGGCCTGGAAAAACTTGGAAGTACGCTAGAATGCCGCAACACGCAATTACGAGATGAGCACAACATAGCTTGGTCAACTCCTGGTAACTCCTGATAACTCCTGCAGAATTCCTGGCAACTCCTGCAGAACTCTTGCAAAGCTCCTGCAGAACTGCTGCAGAACGCCTGCTGTGTATCCTGCAGGAGCCCTCGTGGGAACCATGCGAGACCCTGACCGACCCAAGAGCTGGCGAAATCACGTAAATAGTATTTGGAGTACGTACTAGTCATGGAGGCCACGACGCCAAGCGCACTCATCCATGCCCTTAACTGGCCCCCAGGTGGTAAACAGCCCGGAAGCGGGCTTGACGATGGTCACGGGGATCTAATCAGTCCAGGGTTGATCGGCAGCGCCACGCCCGGTCGGTGATTGCTATCCCAATTTGCTCCTAGTCTCTATGCCGGCAAAGCAATAGTGCCTGGGCGGAACTCGGGAGAGAACTCTTCAACGGGAGAGAAGGGTAACGAAATCCCTCGATGGGTCCTTGGCGAGCGTCCAAATAACAAGACTGGTCTTCTCCTGCATCGTCGTGAGACGCGCCGTCTTCAGCCACCCGTCACCCTCCATCTCCGCGTGGTTGTCAAATCTCTCGAGGACGCCAATCCATTCCTTTTCGAACGGCTGCAGTTGTGAAACCTTGCCCAGCATGCGTCTGCACGTAGTTAAGCTTCTTCTGGCGCTTCTCTCGGCCTCGAGCCTGTCCGAGGGCGGCGCCTGTGCGCCCCCTTCCGTGCGCCTCTCCAACGGCACCTACTTGGGTGTCCGGAACGAGCAGTACGGCCAGGACTTGTTCTTGGGCATCCCCTATGCGCAACCGCCAGTCGGCGCTCTGCGCTACGCGGCGCCTCAGCCTCTCAACGAGTCGTTCGGGGAGCCGCGGTCGGCCGCCGAGTACGGCTGGATGTGCATCGGCTACGGCTCCGACACCGCGAACCTGGGCAGTCCTGTTTCCGAGGACTGCCTGACCATCAACGTCGTCCGTCCTGCTGGGACGAAGCCAGGAGATAACCTTCCCGTCGGCGTCTGGGTCCATGGAGGGGTGAGTAGCCTTTTCTTTCCCGAACAGGAGTTGAGATGACGACGTAGCCGCTGACTCTTTTGCCTTTCTACTTGCAGAGCTACGTGAACGGCGGCTCCCTCGACCCGAGGTACAACCTGAGCTACATCGTCGAGCAGTCCGTCCAAGAGGGCAAGCCCATCATCGCCGCGTCAATCAACTACCGCCTGTCCTACTGGGGCTTTCTCTTCAGCAAGGAGCTCCAGGAGGATGGTGCCGGAAACATCGGCTTCCGCGACCAGCGCCTCGCCCTGAGGTGGCTCAAGGAGAACGTCGCCCCCTTCGGCGGCAGCCCCGACCAGATCACCATTTGGGGCGAGTCGGCAGGCGCCCGGTCCCTCGGCATGCAGCTCATCGCCTACGACGGCCAGCACGACGACCTCTTCCGCAGCGCCATCCTGCAGAGCGGCAGCTCCGTCGCCAAGTTCGCCGGCGCCGACGCCTGGCAGCCGTACTTTGACGCCCTCGTCGAGAAGACGGGCTGCGCCGCCGCCGAGGACCGCCTCGCCTGCCTGAGGGGCCTGCCCTGGCAGACGCTCAACGCCGTCTTCAACGGCACCAACCCGCTGGGCGTCGCCGCGCCCGTCATCAGCGCCGTCGTCGACGACGACTTCGTCACGGCCCAGGCCTCGGAGCTCCTGGCCGCGGGCAAGTTCGCCCACGTGCCGCTGCTGCTCGGCAACAACGTCGACGAGGGCAGCGGGTACGCCAAGCAGGGCATCAACACGACGGAGCAGTTCGAGGCCTGGCTCGCGAGTAGCCTGCTCGTCGACGCGGAGCAGATCGCCGCCATCTCGGAGCTGTACCCGGACGACCCGGCCGTCGGCATCCCGGCCTCGTTCGCCGGCCGCCCCACGGACCAGTTCGGCGCGCAGTGGAAGCGCGTCTCCGCCGTCGCGGGCGACTACCAGCAGCACAGCGGCCGGCGCCTGATGGCGAGCTCCTACGCCGCCGCGGGCCTGCCGGTGTACTCGTACCTGTGGAACGTGTACGTGAACGGCATCGGCGCCATCTACGGCGCGACGCACTTCCAGGAGGTCTGCTTCGTGTTCAACAACACCGAGGGGCGCGGCTACGCGACGAACCCGTTCGGCGGCAAGCCCGAGTCGTATTTCCGGCTCGCGGACCTCATGAGCCGGATGTGGGTGTCGTTCATCCACGGCACCGACCCCAACGTGGGCGCGGGGAGCGGTCTCGAGTGGCCTCTGTACACGCCCGAGCGGCCCGACAACCTCGTCTTCGACGCCAACTTCACGAACCTGGGTTACGTTGCGGAGGACAACTACAGGGCGAAGGAGATTGCCTACATGCAAGAACACGTGTTTTAGACTGGGGTGCATGTCGGTAGTATCTTAGAACGTGAACGATTCAGAGCATAATACAAGCGATCCTTGCCATTCAACCAACGACTCCTGTGATATACTCCCTGAGCCTGGCGCAGTGCAACGTCTTTGAGTCGTTGTCAATGCAGCATGAGTCTCTACAGTTGCGTGCTCTCCGCCTGGAAAAGCCGCAGGCATTGTTGAGATTCGGCCCCGAAGCGACGCGACGAGTATACCTATGCGCCCCAAGCTTCGTGATGATGACAAGAAGCAATCCAGTCAAAGGCTTACATCTGCGGTGCGCTGCTCAGCGTGCGGCGTGTGAGGGAGGGTTGCCATCGCAGCGTACCGAAACATGAATCAAACAAAAAGGGGGACCTGCGCACGGAGACGACAAAACGCATGTACGTCAGAGGCCCCCAGCTCTTGCGAGCTCAGAGCTCGGAGCTGTGCGCTGCGTACTGATTCATGCCGCTACAGCTATCGATGACAATGCTGACCTGATTCATAAATCTGTCGGCTTTAATGTCCGATTTTGAACTATTCCCAGCCTGGGGGTTCTCTCGACCCCTACTCCTGGAAGACCTGTTCTCAGAACGAAAGTTGCGTTCTTACAGTCTGCCCCGGAACATTCCTTGCACCAACCGTCAGAGTCTTTGAGTCGCAAGAGACTTGCCAACGGCTTATGAGAAGATTTCTGTCTCGAGAAACCAGGGTTTACCAGGGGATGACGAATGAGTCAGTCCAATCAATTTGAACTCGTGCGGACGAGCCGTTTTAAGTTTCCCTTTGAATGTCTATAGTTGACCGTAGAGCTGCTGCAGATTACTGATCATGTTATTTACGACACAGTAACATGGCGTGTTTTCTTCTTCAGAATTGTTCAGACGGTTGAAATCGTCTCTGCCCTGTAATACATACGAAAGACGCATGTGTCACCGGGAGCTCATGCCGCGGCCCCTTGCCGAGTCTAACGCCAGAATAGTCGTCAAAACTAGGTGTCGGGCCTATCAGCCAAGTCCTCGTCGGACGACGGCACTGGTCTGATATAGCGTTTTCTTCTTACACCGTATTATCTGCCAGCTTCGTATTGCGAATACTTCCCACGGCATGTATGAGGTCGGTGAAACTGGGCAATTTGATCTGGACGTGTCAACTTCAATACTAACAGCCAACATACCAATCCTGCTCATTAGGTGCTGTGTGGTTCAACATTCCCTTGGCCATTATGTCCAGTTCTGAACGTCTTTCCTAGTTTCAAGCATTCTACCTAGTTTTGAATGTTCCGTAGGTGTAAAGACTCAATGATTAAAACGTTGGACGACTTGGAGCTGTAGATTTCTATTGGTCAGCTCCATATAAGAACCCAGTCTGTCCTCTTACCCCATGTGCACCAAATTAAAGCCCATACGAACCAGAGGATATCAGCGTGCTCAAGTCTGTTCCGGATGCCATTCTAAACCATCTCCAGTATAGGGAATATTTGGTCTGGGCTGTCCAAGGTAAGGCAGACGTAAGTAATAGACCCGAAGCTGATCCAGCTACTCAATATCTATCTGAGAAGAACCTAGCCACAGTTTTCGAAACCGTCTTCACTTCTCTTCAAGCGGCTTCTGCCCAGAGTAAGAGTGATACCAATGGTACGGGTGGAACGACGTGTTCATCAAGTCCTTGCGGACGTCGACCAGAAACACCTCAATCTCCGCCGGCGTCCAGCCCAGGCCCTTGGTGAAGGGCACGTTGGTCACTGCCCCGAGGGCGTCGTAGTGCGCGGCCCGGCAGTACTCGCCAATCTTGCTCATCTTCCAGTCCCTGGGCCAGGGCCCGACGGGCACCTTCTTGGCGTCGTGGACCTGGTTGACGAAGCCGGTCGCGTCCAGGAGCTCCCCGAACCGGGACCCCGAGTGGATGTCGACGCCGAACTTCTGGAACGCCTCCTCGACGAGGCCGAGCATTTTCAGCGGCTGTTACCCTGGGCCGACCGTTCCGTCGTCCGAGGTGAAGGCCCACACTATGTCCTGCATCTCGACCCAGCCGCCCGGCTTCAGTGCTCTGTTCGAGGTTGAGTTAGAGGAGGGAGAACTGCGGGATACGCTGGGTCGGGACCCTACTTAAAAGCTTGCTCCAGTAGTTTCGGCCAGTTCTTGATCGCTGGTGCCATGTGGCGGATGTGGATGTAGTCGATGGAGTTCTCGGGGTACAGCCACTCCGCCTCGACATCGTCGATAACGAAGCTCACATTCGGGGGTACGAACGAGGACTGAATGGGACTGAGATCGAGACCGATGACCTCGGCTTCGGGGTATTCGTCGCCCACTAATCACAAAGCAGCACCCAAAGTCAGCACATCCGCAATATCACCAAAGCTTTCTACCCACCACCCACGAATCCGGACAGGACATACCATCCATGGCCCAGATACCCGTACCAGTGCCGATATCAAGAATCTTCTGGGGCTTGTCCAGGGGCGCGTTGTGGAGGGAACCGTCGCACAGCTGGATAACCATGGCATGCTTCATGTCCTCCCGGTCCTGCTCGAAGTCGTCGTTCGGCATCACGTACTGGCCCTCGGCGTACTTGTGGTAGCGACGCCTGTTCTCGAAGTTGTAGTCCCGGACGCTGGAGGAGAGAGACGTCGCGGCGTTGGAGCTCGTGTCCCCTCCGGTCTCGTAGCCGTCCGAGGAGGCCACGTCGTCGACCTCGACGGTCGCCTCAGGCTGCTGCTGCTGCCCGGCGGGCGAGCCTTGGTCCGCAGCTGGCGAGGACCTCCGGGGAGGCGACGAGCTGCCGGGAGACGTTGGCTGGGCGCTTACTTCTGTCATTTCGAGTAGAATGTTGATGAGCAGGTAAACAACGATGGCGGAGGCCTCGCCATCTCGGAGGCCGAGCGCCGCATGGTCCCTTTAAACGTACGATGGATATGAGGGGGATGAGGAAAAGAGAACACGACCAACGCTAGCGTTGGAAGACCCTGGTCCGATGCGTCGTTTCCCTTCCCGCGGAAGACGGATCCTGAAGGAAAAATTACGGGAATGGCTGGGACAAACCACCCTCCATTGGCCACATGCATTCGTCGATGCATGCAAAGCAGCGGGCGCACACCTCAATGGCGGGAACATGCTCAATCCCACCACGTTGTTGGCCCATCAGACGGAGGTCGCGAGAATTGGGCACCTGTTTCCGACTTCATGCGGCTCGCTTCACAGCAGACCCTTGACCGTCGACATTTCGGGTCAGGTATCCAGCCTGATGAGGGGCTCGCCTAGAATCCTTCTCGAACGCCGAGTCTAGTCGAAACTCGTTTTCATCAAGCTATTGAGGCCGTTTTGAGTGGCTCTTGGGGCCTTCTTGTATTTACCCATTAGACTCACTGGTTTTAGTTGTCGTTACTGGGCTCTACTGGGCTCTATTGTTGTAACTAGGTAGGCTCTATTCTTATGATACCATTCGTCTAATCGGTCTAATAGGTGAGAAATAACGCCAGTAGCCACTCGATAAGGCCCCTATAGCAAAACTCATTGGTTAATTCTAATTCTCAGCTTTGTCTACGGCAAAGGTGATTCTCCAAGACAAACGAAACACCTCACTCACATCCCTAAGCTCAACCTTTCGCAAACAGGCCGTGACCAGTGATGGGAGTGTTTGGCGTAAGACCTCTGTATAGAAGAGATACAGGAATAAGATTACCCTGAGATTTAAGAGAATTTCAACTCTGTCTGATCTCCATAAAGTATTCCCTCGATCTCATTCATCATGAGCCTCGTTTCACTCAGCCCGAGCACCAGAAGCTCCTGTGGGGCCACAGACGCTCGGACCCTCTGCGAGCTCCGCGGGGAATGGCGCTATCCCTGTTCCGCCACCCAAAGCTTCCCCCCTCCAAACACACCCGGCGGAATCTTGTCCAATTCGCCCACAGTCACACACACACACACACCAACGCATCAGTATCCCTTCCTAGGCAATCGGAACACACGAAGATGCCGCCATCCACCCAGCAACAAGATCCCGCCGAGCGGCCCCTCCTCGCCGACACCCACGAGGAGTACGGCGCGACCGGCGCCCCGGACCCCGACGCCGCCGTCCTCCCTCCGGAGGTCGTGCCCGAGGAGGGCGGGGGCACCTTCACGCGCAACCTGGGCGCCAGGCAGGCCTTCGCCATCGTCATCAGTATCGTCATCGGCAGCGGCGTCTTCACGTCCCCGGGGTCCATCGACACGAACGTCCCGTCCCCCGGCGCGGCGCTGGTCGTCTGGCTCGTCGGCGGCGTGCTCGCCTGGACGGGCGCGTCGACCATGACGGAGCTGGGCACCGCCATCCCGGGCGAGGGTGAGTCTCCCTTTCGTCTCTATCTTCTTATCATAACACGCAACTGACCAGAAGAACAGGCGGCGTCCAGCCCTTCCTGCAGTACATCTACGGCGACGTCTTCGGCTTCCTGGCCGCCTGGACGTGGATCGTCGCCGTCATGCCCGCCACCCTCGCCATCCTCTCCATCGTCTTCGTCGAGAGCATCTACTCGGCCGGCGGCGTCACCGACGCGGCCGGCGCGCCGTCGCACAAGCTCCTCTCCGTGCTCGTGCTCGTCGTCATGAACGGCGCCAACTGCATCAGCACCCGCGCCAGCACGCGCCTCAACGACGTCTTCGTCGCGACAAAGTTCCTCGCCATCGCCGCCGTCGTCGTCGCCGGCGTCGTCGTCGTCGCGCTGCAGACCTCGGACAGGGACCGCGACGTCGGGGGGCGTGATTGGGTAACCAGGCCGTGGTTCGGGAGCCGCAAGACGGTGGTGCCCGGCGGCGGGGAGATCGACTGGGAGAGGGTCGGGGCGTGGGACATGCTTGGGTACTACAGCGCCGCGCTGTACGGGGCGCTCTGGGCGTATTCTGGATGGGACAAGGTGAGAGGAAACTCGTACAGTCATGATCTATCGAGAGAAGTATGCTGACGTTCGCAGGCCATCTACGTCACCGCTGAGCTCCAGGCACCCGCGCGCCAGCTCCCTCTCGCCATCAACAGTGCCGTGCCGACAATCATCCTGTGCTTCATCACGGCCAACGCGGCGTACTACATCCTCCTGCCGTGGGACGTCGTCTCGACCACCGACAGCGTCGCAGTCGTAAGCCGCCCCTCCCCTTTCCCTCAGACATCCAAACTATTGCTAACTACACCTCCAGACCGCCATCAACCGCCTCCTCGGCCCCGCCTTCGGCATCGTCGCCGCCGTCCTAATCTGCCTCGTCGTCGCCGGCTCCCTGCTGGGAAACTCCTTCGTCGCGGGCCGCATGACCGTCGCCGCCGCCAACTTCAACTGGCTCCCCAAGGCGTTCAGCTTCGTCGGCCGCCTCGGCCTCTCCTCCTCCTCCTCCTCCTCTCCCGCGGCAGACGACGACAGCAAGCCCAGGTCCGACGCGCCCCTCAACGCGCTGCTCCTCTCGACGCTCCTCTCGGCGCTGTACATCCTCCTCGGCAACTTCCGCGCCCTGCTGACCTTCAACGGGCTCGGCGAGTACACCTTCTTCTTCCTGACGGTGCTGGGCGCCGTGGTGCTGCGGGTCAGGGAGCCGGAGCTGCGCAGGCCGTACAAGCCGTTCGTCGCGATCCCCGTGGCGTTTGCGCTCGTGAGCGGGTTCGTCGTCGTCCGGGGCGCCATCTTCGCGCCCGCGCAGGCCGGGGTCTTGGTGGTGCTGTGGCTGGCTGGGCTTGGGTTTTACTACGGCAGGCGGTGGCTCGCTGCTCGACAGGGTTAGAGATTACGGGCTGGTGGCATCAAAATCTGGAGCTGGACAGCGGTAATCTTGCCAGGCTGAGATATTTGCAATCTGCGAGTCATCTCAAGAGAGATAGATAGGACTAGAAGTAGACGAGATCCATTTAATACAATCTCCATCCCATCACAGCTCCTCGCTCCTCTCCTCCTCGTCCTTGACGGGATCGTCCAAGTCGGCAAACAACTTGACCCCCCACCGCTTGCTCGGGTTGCTCAGCCGGTGCTTCTTGTCCTGCTTCGCAATCTCCCTGAGCTCCTCCTCGCTAAACTCCACACCCAGCGCCTTCCAGTTCGAAATAATGTGCGACTCCTTGGTGCTCTTCGGGATCACAGAAGTACCCCGCTGGATCCCCCACGCCAGCACGGCCTGGAACACGCTGACGCCCTTCTTCGCGGCCACCCCCTTCCAGAACGCGTCCTCGAAGATGGCGGGGATGTCGTCGCGGTACGTCGGGTTCGTGTTCGCCAGCGGCGAGTACGCAATCACCTCGATGCCCTTCTCTTTATGCCAGTCCACGAAGGACTGCTGCTGCAGGTAGGGGTGCGTCTCGAACTCGTGCGCGTACGGCTTGATTTCCGCAATCTCCAAAATCTTCTCGACGTCGGCTTTCGCAAAGTTGGACAGCCCGATGTGCCGGGTGAGGTTGCGCTTGACAAACCCTTCGAGCGTCTTCCAGGTGTCCACCAGGGAAACCGCGTCGTCGAGCTTGGTGTCGCTGCCCGGCACAAAGGCCACGGGCCAGTGGATCAGGTACAGGTCGAGCTGGTCCACGCCCAGGTCCGCGAGGGACTTGTGGATGGCGGCCTCGGCCTGCTCGGCGCGGTGGTCGGTGTTCCACAGCTTCGAGGTGATCCAGAGGTCTTTGCGGGGGATGCCCGAGTCCTTGATGCCCTTGCCGGTCTCGTCCTCGTTTCCTGGGGAATGGTCAGTCAATCATCGAGAGAGGGATGGTTGAAAGGGAGGACTCACGGTAGATGCGCGCGGCGTCGATGTGATTGTACCCAACCTCGCCCAGCGCAAAGCTCACGGCGTGCGCGACGGCGCCCTTGTCGGACAACCAGGTGCCCAGGCCGATGGGGGGGATCTTCTCGACGCCCGAGGAGGAGGCGGAAGCTTGGGCCAGGCCGGCGACGAGGACTAGCGTCTTGAGGAGCACCATTGTGTTTGAAGCTGGTGATGTTGTTGGTGAACAATGGTGTTTTGGTAGAAAGCAACGATTTCAAAGCAGAGAGAAGGAAAGCTCCGGGGCCCGCACTTTTGATCTGATTTTCTCCTCTTCCCATCTGGACCCCCTGCTCGTTCGCAATCGCATCATCCACCCCCTCCCCGCTCGACTAGGTGACAGGGGCGTGACATCATCCATCTCCTCACTTACACCACTCGCGCGGTCCCGTCTCTCTTGACACGCGCAGCGTCGCAAAGCCCGAGCACGTCAATTCCGTGGTCAATTGTCCTCCTTCGATCCTACTGCCTGTGAGAAGCAATTGGTCACGTAAAACAATGCACGGTAAACACAATCAATTGCTCATCACCAACACGCCGAGGCCCGCCGCCCCCACCACCCACGCCAGGGCCCGCGATGCCGCTGCGCCCGAAGAGGAAGGTGCGACCTCCACTGCGGCCATAGCTCCTTCCCCCTGCATCGCCCCACCTCCGCCGACACCGGCGCCGGCCGCAGCGGGCCCAGGCCCCGATGCCTTTCCCGCCGTCCCGTTCACATCGGCGGCAGCGGCCATCAACACGGCCCTGACGCTCTCGTACGCCGGCTTGGCCCTCATCTCCGCATCAAACAGGCACGCGTCCCCCTGGCCCTGAAACGTCGCCGGGATCCAGCTGTACTTGTCCGTAAACTCCCACGCCACCACGCCCACGCACGCCTTCGTGTCGACGCACGTCTTGACCACGCTCGCGTAGTCTTTGGCCTGCTGCTGCACCGCCGCCTCGTCCGCGGGGACCTGCCCGTGCCGGACGTCCAGCTCCGTGAGCGCCACCTCGAGGCCCATGTCCGCGAACCTCCCCATCACGGCGGCCAGCGTCGCCGGCGGGGGCGTCTTCCCGACCTCCAGGTGCGCCTGCAGCCCGACGCCGTCGACCTTCACGCCCGCGGCCTTCAGGTCGGCCACGATCCTGACCGCGCCGTCCGTCTTTTTCGAGTTGAACTCGAGGCTGAAGTCGTTGTAGTACAGCTTCGCCGCCGGGTCCGCGGCGGCGGCCGCCGCGAACGAGACGGGTATGAAGTCCCGCCCCATCGCCCGGGAGAAGACGCTGTCCCGCAGCGACCCGTCTTCCGCGAGGGCCTCGTTGACCACGTCCCACGAGTAGCACTGGCCCTTGTAGTGCCCGACGACGTTGGCGACGTGCGCCTCGATCACGGACGTGAGCGTCTCGCGCGTGAACGTCCCCTGTGATACTATCCCTTCGTTAGCATCCAGCAACGACACCCTGACAGATAGATGAAAGGAGGTCTTGTTTGAAAGACCTACCGAACTGCGGAAGCTGCGAATGCCACGTCAACGCATGGCACCGCATCATCATCCCATTCGCCCTCGCGACGCCCGCCACGGCGTCCGCCTTCTCGAACCGGAACTCGCCCTGCCTCCCCTCCGTCGCGTCCCACTTCTGGCTGTTCTCGGGCACCACGAGCCCAAACTCCCCCGTGCGGTTGAGCACCGCCATGTACGCCGCGTCGCCGAACAGGTTCGCGTCCGTCGCCGTCCCGAAGAAGAGCTTGCCGCTCTTGACCGCCAGCTCGTGCAGGCCCTGGGCCGATGCCAGGGCCGGTAGCAAGAGCACCACCAATGCCGATAGCGATGCTGCGAGGTTCGCCATGCTTGCGGCTGCTGTGCGAGAGATGGGATGGAAAGCTGCGAGAAACCGGCGGATCATCTCATGAGGAGGGACACGGACAGACGGGGAATATGTAGCCCCTTCGGCAGCCGCTTCCGAGACGTGATCTGCTGAAGGACAGGTCAAGATTCGGTCGGATGTTTCGATGTAACCAGCCGGACCAGGGTCTTTGGTGAGGAAGATCGAGAGTCGTGGCCGGTTGCTGGCTCATGGGTGATTCAGATTGCGTTTCAGGACCGACCGAACTGGTCAGGTTTGGACGGACTCGTGCCGTTGCCCAATGCTAGAGTTGGCAGGGATCAGGAGAGACGACAGCAGGATGATCATCTAGACATGGGCAGAAATCTCGTCCTTCGTGTTAGGCGCTTGGCCAATCAGGCGACCCTGTTTGTTGTCTCCTGTCGTTGTCTTCTACATCGTGTTTGATTCTCTGACCAAAAGTCATTCCAGAATACACGGCTCATCGCGTTGCCGCCCTACAAATCCGTCACCGCTGTGACGTGGGTATCTACCTATGCCGGCAAGATCCGGCCTGCTCTCTGCTTCCCGGTGGACTCCGTCTACGTAAATCAAGCGAGATCCCTCGTTTCCAATATCTGGCTCAGTTCCTTCAACTTGACCGGCTTGCTGAGGAACAGATCGATGCCGCTCGCAAAAGCTTCCTCCTGTGCACTTGCCGATGCCAGGCCTGTGAGGGCGAAGATCTGACACCTCGGCAGGCTCCTTTGCGTCTCGAGCACCCGAATCTCCCGAGTTGCCTCGAATCCGTCCATAACAGGCATCGAGATGTCCATGAATATGCACTTAATTCGTCCCGCGTCCTTTTCAAAGGCGTCGACCGCCTGCTGTCCGTCCATGGCCGTGGTGTACTTGTGGCCTAGTTTCTTCATGTACGATTCGAGGATCCTGAGGTTGATCTGATTGTCTTCCACCAGCATGAACAGGTCCCCGTTCTCATCGGAATCATCGGTAGGCTGGCTTGGCTGAGAACGGTCGGGTTTCGGGGTGAGCGATCGCACCGATCTGTCCGGCAGCGTAGAGATGTTTGAATTCGCCTTCTCATTCAACTGGCTCGGAGCTGCCGATGTATCGTGAGCATGTGCGTCTGATGCGCTGAAGTACTCGGTTCTGTCGCACGCAACCTCGGTGCTCCCTGGTGGTAACGAGCCTTGCTCTTGCGACGATGGAATGTCGGCGTGTGAGGCAGGTGGGTATTCGATGCTTGCAAGTGAGAAGACGGTTGGCGTCCGGATCGCGGAGGCCTGGACCTTCGTCCAACGCCGGAAGCTCAACAGCAAGATGCGAGCAAGCTTCCTCGGCCCAATACTAGACACTGTCTGTTAGCCATCGCGTACCAGAGCGTCGGGACCAGGGAAACCTACGGTTGGGAAACGAACTCGAATACGACTCGCTTGCCTGTAAACCTGGGGGAGGTTGCCAACTGTCGTGCAATCAAAGCATTGCGGCAGACGACTACAACCGGGGTAGAGACTAGACCGTGCCGACGCTCGAACAGCAGTCGGTCCAGGTGCTTCTCGGTTGACAGCACCAGGTCTGGGACCAGTCTGTCCTCGTGTGCAACCGACTCGTCGACGATCTGCATCTGTAACCACTCCCGGCAGATGTTTGCAATCAACACGCCCTCGCTCCGAGTTTTGCCCGTCAGCTCCGGGTCCATCTTCACGCCGTAGTCGGTCGGGAATCCCAGTAGCCGTGCTCGAAGTCCTCTAAGCTCGCTAACCTGCGACCGAAAGTCGTCAAAGTTCATCGTCTTGGGTATGCTTGTCTTGGGTGATGCTGGCCCGCAATGCTCCAGCGGGAGCTTGACCGTGACCCGGGTGCCTTGGCCGACCTTACTCTGCACTTGTATCGATCCACCGAGGCGAGTGACGACCTCCTTGACGATGCTCAGCCCAAGCCCCGTCCCAGCGGAAAGTGTGTCTTCTTGGTAGAATGGGGCGAATAGATGGTGGCGAAGATAGTCCTCGCTCATACCTTGCCCCGAGTCGGCAACTATGATATGCACCTCCTTCGGCCCCGATTTTCCGTTCTCGGAGGTATCAACTTGGAGGACGTTCACGTAGATGAAGCCCTTGCTAGTGTACTTGAGCGAATTGCCTAGAATGTTGAGGACTATTCTTCTCAGTGCACCCGGCTGACTCCTGAAAGCCCAGCTAACGGCAGGGTTTATGTCGTAGGTGACAGAAACCTCCCCAAGGAGTAGGGTGGCGTCACCAGCTCTGTTGGTTTCTGATGTCATGTTCTCAGCCGCCTGCATGCTGTCGAGCCTCCGGAAAATGTTCGTGTCTGCATGCTCGGACGGCCGGCTTCCGGCAAGCTGGGCCACGGCAAATCTTTGGAAGCTGAAGCCAGCGACGACGCTTTCCACAACCTCCTCCACGAGGACATCCAGGTTGATGTTCGAAGTAAGGCTGATCATCCCTGCCTCGATGGTCTGCCTGTTGTCGTTCGTGCGGAGCCCACGATCTGCGACATCCGAGGTGCTCTTCTGGCGCCCAGCCGTCGGCCTCAAGAAGTTGTTAAGCTTCGAATAGTCAAGTAGGTGTGTCAAGGTGTCCAGCAGGGTATGACCACATGTCTCGACGCTGTGCAGGACGTCGCCTTGGAAAGCATCGAGAGAGGTATCGTGAAGAAGCTCGGCCCCCAGCAAAATGCCATGCAGCGGGGAGCGCAGCTCGTGGGAAAGTGAACTCAGCAAGTCGGACTTGGCCTTGTCGACCCTCTTGGCGTTGACACGCGCAACCTCGGCCATAATGACTGTCCCAAAAGCTCGTAGGTAGCTGAGTTCGCCTTCGATAGTCAGGACGCGGAGCGGGTCCTTGGTATATACGAAGCCGCCAGCATACCAGCGCTGTTTCTGGAAGTCCCAGATGGGTACCAACGCGACGCTTCGTGCGCCGGAAAAGAGGGACATTATCATCTTTCCCTCGTTCGCACGAGAGAGCAGCCGCTTGCTTCGTTTGCGGTCGCGTTCGGTCACGGGTTGCGAGAAGGGTTCTTCGAGGGCTGACGGTGAGAGGGCCTTGGGAGTCTCGTCGTCCGAGAAGTCGCTCGATTGCAGGTAACCGTTTTCGTCGAAGGCGAAGATCTTTCCTTGGGGGTATCGTCGCAAGAGCTTGGAAAGAAAGCGCTCCGAGAAGCAGGGGTGGGCCTGAGAGCCGAGCTGTTGGTCAATACTCGACGACACCGAGTTGGAATGACCGAGCATCCGACAACGAACGTCGGCCTCTTCAGACTTGCTGCTCTTGACACGCTGCTGTTTGTATATTTCATCGCTGCTCGAGGACGAGCTCGCGGCGCTGGATGGCGAATCCTTTGCGGATGGTTTTGTCGCCAGGCCAGCAAAAGACCCAATGCTGGCATCCAAAAAGACGACCCCTTCCACCTCTATCGACTGTCGCTCGGGATTAGCATCCAACTGCCGGGGCAGGAGTCGACGTTACTGACCTCGCGGATGATGTTTGAAGCTTTGGAAAAAACGTGCCGGATTTCGGTCATGTAAGCATCTTCTTCTGTTACGGCCGGCGCCGGATCTGAAGTAACCGAGTTTACTGAGGGTTCGGATACCAAGGAGGGCACGGGGGCTTGGGTTGAGTTCGGGCGCGGCGAAGGAGTTGCGTCTCTAGGGCTCGAAGTGGATGGCGGGTCGTTTAACATGTCTTCGGACGCATCCTCGGCGGCAGCTCGGGCGTCCTCTTCTTCCTGAAGTTGCTGCTGGTTCCTGTTCAAGGCTCCCTCAAGTGCAGGGTCGATGCTGAAGTCCTGAGGCCCATTTTTCCAGCCGGACATTGTGGACTTGCCCTCGACGAAACTTCCCATTCCGCGAACCATCCTAACGGCTTTGCGGTGACTCTCGCGGGTGCGCCTAGCGTCCAAATGATCCATTATCGTTTTAGAAACTCCTCTCATGAGTTCGATGGAAACAGGATCGAGCTCGGAGCGGGGCTCGTCGGCAAAGACGCAAAAGACTCCGATATTGATGCCCCTCCGAGTCCGAATGGGCACGCCTGCGTAGAAGCGGGGCCGCAGCCAGGTGTTGAGCAGGGGCCGGTCGGCAGCCCTCGGATCGTTGGCAAGGTCGGAGATGACGGAGACGGGCAGAGGGTCGTCGGATGGGGCATGGAGGAGTCCTGGATCAGTAAGAAGAACTCGCTCGCACAAGCCAGACGAGCGGGGCAGCGCGGTGCCGCAGAGCCACAGCCTGTTCTCATCTTCGGGGTCGGTTATGCTGGCGTTCGGAACGAGAGGCAGGGTGGGCGTGGCTTCGGCAACGACGTACTGGTGCTTGCTATCGAACAAGGAGACCAGGGCACGGGAAGCGCCCAGGCGCAAGGCGGCGAGCTGGGCGAAGGCGGTCAAGGCGGGGTCGGCAGACGATCGCAACTGAGAGGAAGCCACGAGGTTCGAGATGTCGTTGGGGACGGCGGCATGGATCAGAGAGGTGTCGTATCTGCGACTGCGTCAGCGCCGCAGAGGCAGACGGGATAGGTCACAGTGCGTCGGACGGGGTGTGCCAACCTGAAGGTCTCGCGCTCCCGAGCAGCCTCTACCATGTCAAGCTTGGACGGACGTTGAGGCATGGCGGGCAAAGTGTGCGCCCTGCGGCGGAATCTGGCTTCGCGGGATCGGCGATACGGCGCGGCCAGCGGGCGGGGGCGGGCTGAGGCGGTCGACCGGTCGGGGTGCGGCAGATGTTTCGGGGCGCGGTGATGAACCTTGGTGTCGTTATCGTACAGGGCGAAGTGGCAACATGGCTAGCGATAGGTGATTGAAAGATGGATGAGGTGCGAGGGAGGAAACGAGAGACGAAGCTGGTGATGGGCAAACAAGGTGTGGAGGGCGGATGGAGGAGGCGGCGAATGGATGGGACGGGATGGGATGGCACGATGGGCAGAAAAATTGGAGACTCGGATGGCAAAGTGAAAAATAGCATGGGAAAATCGCCCGCCTGCCACCAGCCCTCCAGCTCCAGTGTAACAAGGCAAGGACAGGGCGAGGGAGAGCGCCTTCCAGGCCAGGGCCGAACGCCGCCGGTTCTGGATGCTGCTGGTGGTACTGGTGGTGCAGGTGCAGGTGCTGGGTGAAGGCCGGGAGCAGGTGCTGGTTATCGGCCCGGTCTAGACCGTTTAGTTCCTACCCATTCGAGGCCTGGCGGGGGGCAGTACCAAAGGAAACCACGGCGCAGGCGGTAAAGAGGGCAAGAGGGCAAGAGGGCAAGAGGGGTAGGTAGGTAGGTACCTAGGTAGCTGCGCTGCCCTTGGAGGCTGACAAAGAAAGGGAGACGAACTGGCAGGACTGAGCTGAGCTCCGAAAGAGAAGGAACCATGGGTGGCGAGGGCATCGTAGGTTCATACCTAATGTGGCGGGGGAGTCGATGGTTGCTTTTCTGGCCAAGGGAGAGAAGAGTACCATACGGTACTTGTCAGGGCGCCCAGCTGCTCAGTACCTGGCGGTAGTCTTGGTAGGGAAAACAGGTAGCACACAAGTGAAGCCTACCTTGAGTAGGTACCTACCTAAGTAAATACCTAGGTTACGAGACAAGTACTACGCTTTACCTAGCGAGCAGGTGTGCTGTAGCAGCTGGAGGGAGGACTGGCAAACTGGGCAGGTCCTCCTCTCTGGTGCGAAGATGCACCTTCCAATGGGAATCCTACGAGGACCCAGTCTCCCTGTGCGGGAACACAGTGTAAGCCACGCCATGACTACCGCTTTGCCACCCACGTCTAACACAGTAAGTCCTTTTCTTCTCACAGTAATGACCTCATCATCCGATCATGATTTACCATCCGGGCAGGCACCGCGGAAAGGCAAGAAATTGATGGGTTTTTTCATTGCCTGTGCCGAAATGCGGTTCTTTTGCCCCGTCCACGATGCCACCCCGCGAATCAAAGCGCGAAGCAAGCAAGGCAATCTCCCCGTTTACGCGGAGTAAATTCCGGTAAGGTACATACGTAAGTAGTAACCACCCGCCGACAAACTCTTTGAATCCACAGAAAGTTCCAGGCTTCGTCTGCTAACAAACAGCAGGAAATAGAGCCAAACGAACATGACGTGACGTGACGAGGCGGGGTCAAATATTCGCAGCCTTGCTTCCTCGCACAAGCATTACCTATCACACGTTTCAGCCCGTCGTCGACTCTTTCTTCTCTACGAAGCCGATGCCGAAAGCCCGAAGCGAGGCGAGGCGATACCTATTTGAGCAGCGTGGCGAGTGACAATGGCAATTGAGGGTGGCCATCGCCGGCCGTTTCCCCGGCTGTGGCTATGCCAAAGTTTCGGCGAGAGACCCGTCTTTGCCTTACGACTCGGCCTGCTCGAACCGCGACAACATCACGGGGGAGGCTGGTGGAGAGGTCGGCGCCCGGGAGCGAAACCAAGACATCGCCGGACCCATCTTCGAACCAGCCCATCCTCTGCCGTTCGGCCACTAAATCGGGACCGAACTCTCACGATGCGTCCGAGCGACCATGCCAAGGTGGCGTCTGTCAAACCGCGCCTTGATCTGCCATCGTGACCAAACGCACTTCGAGAATGGGAGAAAGAACAGAAAAGGGGCGCAGCCTCGCACGCGCGGCGCGGAATATCATCAGAGTCACCCTGTGCGATCGACGGTCGAGCTCAGATGTGAGATCGTCGGAAGATTTTCGGTTGGCGGTTTCGAATTGACACCCGAGCCACCCCCAAACCAACACCTCAAAATGTTGTTGCTGCTGATGCTGCTAGGTAGGTACCACTGCTGCAGTGCTGCTGCTTGGCTGCTCCAGGATAAGACAATGGCCTTTTTTCTTCGACAAAAGCAACACTGTCGATCACCCACGTCGAGGCTTGCGACTCGGCGTTGCTGGGTGTGGCTACCCATCGATCGTCACTACTCGCAAGACTCCACGCGTCCGGTCAGCATTGCCCGCATAACCACCAGCCATACAGCCTCTCTCAGTGCCTGAATGACGACGACGGCGGAACATGCCGTTATACGACTCGCATCGCCAGCATCAAAGGTCTGTTGCGTCACGATTGCAGACGGAAATAGCCAGCCGTCCGATTTTCTTCGCTGCAAACTTCAGAAGAGTCATGCGCAGCGGGAGAGAGAATGCACATTCGTACGCGTAGAGACACGCCTCTGGCCTGCTCAGCCACGGGGGTGTCGATGATGAAAGCACTCGACTTTGCGAGGGCTTCGGTCCCGACGGTCTCGAAGTGACCACTGGCTGCCGAGAGTCTCGGCAAAAAGCATCGTCTCCAAAACTGCCATCCGTTCAGATGATGTATCGCGGCTTTCTGCGCGCGCGCACGGCTTTTTTGCCTCCAGGGTAAACGGGGTAAACAGATGAATTTGCCCGGCTGAATCAACGGACGGTTCGGGGGCTCCACTCTCGGCCGGGTTAGACGGGTCAATCTCGGCGTGCCACTGGTCGGTCCGTCCTCTAGGGCCTCTCCTTGGCGGAGGAGCGCCGGCGCGACACTGGACTCTCGACACGCCGATCAAGACACCAGCGCGGGATCTGATCTCGAGACCCCTTTTGCCCTTTTCTTTTCCCGTGACGTCGATCCTCAAGGTGGCACGATTGGCGAGCTTCTAACGCGAAGCCAGAGCAAAGCCGATCCATCCGCCGATCAGGGACTCGCTCAAACGGCAGTGAATCAATGCCAGGTGCATGTCTGAAGATGAGGGAGACAAGCAAAAGAGTGCTGGCAAAAGGATGCTGATGCTGACCAGCCTGAAGACGTCGGACTGGTGTCCGTCGCGTCCCATCTCGAGCCCCCCCTGAATATTGACATTTCATGGGATAGACCCTTGGTCTTTGGTTCCTTGAACCCCGCCAATGCTTCCGCGCTCCTTCATCCCTTTGCCGTGCATGCCTGGAGGCTCTCGGATCCATTCGCATGCATGGATCGCAAGGCATGGGAAAAGAAGGAAGCAAACTGAGGTGCTGAGGATGAGATGCCGGAATCACCTTGCAGCCTCATCAGCTCCGCTGCACCGCTGCACGCAGTCTTGTTCCTTCCGGATAAGATCTTCGAGCCGTTTGTTCAACCAGTCGATACGGGACTGCACCACTTGGTTCCGCGGTCCGAAGCGGTGCATCTCGAGACGCATGAATCCCTCGCGACTGGTCGTGCTTGGAGTCCCTGGTGCCCCGAACGCAATCGCGCATCCTCTCGACGGAATGAGCCAATGTGCGGTTGACTTGCCAAAAGAGCTCACGGCTAGCCGCACGTTTATCTCGTCGTGTCACGGTTCGACGATCCTCTCGAGCTGGTCCCCTGAAGCCCTAATGCCTGCCGATGGGGGGTCGGATTGCTGTGTGTTGTTTTCTTCTTTCCCCTCACTGTCTTACTCCGAGCCTTAATACAACTCAAACAAGTTGAGACGAAGGCTTATGTAGGTGCACAGATTGACCAGTCGCTGAAGGGCATGGCCTGGTGGCCATGAGGCAGGGGCCCGTGCCAGGCCTCTTGGCCGGTCTACTGGCTCTGGTGCCCCCTCGAGCTGACAAGAATGACACTTCTAGGCGCCGGTTTCCGCGGGGACTTGCTTATGTTGTGCTGTGCAATGTTGTGCTCGCGCATCCGTGTGGGTGAAGAGGCGTTCATGATGAGACGAGGTGGCGCGCTGCTGTCTCACCCAACGATCCTGGAAGGTCGTGTGTCGCGAGAACGGCAAGGTCGCTGATTGTGCGGCCCAGGCAGTCAATCAACCCAACCCAACCCAAGAAGGATCTGGTGCTCATTCGCTCTCATTCCTCCTCTCCTCCCTTCAACCCCACCCAAGTGCAACGCTGGGGCAGAGGGAGGAAGGGGGGATTATGCACTGGTAAGAGGGGCGTTTTCTGGCGGCCCAGACTGTCGGTAGCGAGCGTGGGTAGGTGGCAGACTGCCGATCTCCCGATGTCGACGACGATGGCTGAGCGCGGGGAGGCGAAGAAAAGAGGTTGGCCATGACGAGAACTTGACGAGGCTACAGGACGCCAGCGTGTATTGGCGTTGGACAGGTGGACAAGTGTCCCGACCAAAGGCGCCCGGCGTCGTCGGCTATGGGAAACTATCGACGGGCCCGAGAATACAAGGCAGCACAGCTGGGACGAAGAAGAAGAATTAGTAACTTTTGACTCACCTTGGGGGAGAGGGTGGCAGAGTTCCGTGTTGCCACAACTACCATCCGAAGACTGGTCAACGTTGGAACGTTGTTGGCCAGCGGGCGGCAGAAGAAACTCAGAGCCCATCAACTCATCCATCCCGCTTGGCTCGGAATGAATCGAGAACACACCAGCCGTCGTCGCCAATCAGAGCCGGAGGGCCTGCCACCCATCTCGACTCGACCGTTCACCTCGCCATGCGCGGGTGGGTGCGTTTTCGGATGCCCAATGGCCCAGCCCAGAAGACGCCACGAGAAGAGCTAAACCGTTCAGCTTGGCTTGATGGCTGGCGCCTGAGTTCGACTCCGCGCCCTTTCCATATGGCCGAGCTACAGCAGTGCTAGACTACTCTAGACCGAGCCATTCCGACTAGGCATGCAGTCTGGGTCTGGCCCCAGAGATCGAGAGACAGAGGAAGCACGCGAAGCGAAGTGAGAGAAGGCGGAAGAGCCGGTGAGAAAAACTTCACTGACGCCGAAGGTTAGGTTGGCATGAACTCATCAAACTGCGGGTGAAGAGTGTGTTATGCTGGGGAACGACGACTCCAATCTCTCACAGCCCCCTGGGATATGCAGGCTTGGCCAGGCTATGCAACCAACAACAAGTGTCCCCCCTATTCTTTTTGCCTCTTATTTTTTCTTCGCTCAATGGGGCCTGACCAATGGGCAATAACTCGAGACTTCTTGGCCGATTTCACCCCGCAGACCTGTTGCTGACTGAGGAGGGATGATGCCGGTCGCCTCCGTCAGTGCGGCTCGAAGAGGGACACGACTCACTCTCACACTCACTCACACACCCCCCCACCCCTCCCTTTTTCGCCTCGACCACTCGGGTATCGATGGTTGCGCAGCTAACCGGACCAGTGAGCGCGGTGCGTGAAGAGGAGAGAAGCTTGCGTGTGACCCCTTGAGCCACGCCAGCCCTACTACATCTGCAGTAGTGGTAACCTTACTTTTTCTCTCGCTAGCCGGCAGAGCAGCAGACCAAGACCAGCTCATCACTCACGCCACGCACAGTACCGCACGGCAGAGCAGCAGTCAGGAGAGACACGCAGGTGCAGGCGCAGTCAGGGTCAGAGACACACCAGTCACTCAATCAATCACTAGAGAAGCAAACAACATGAACAGACACACAGAAGAGGCGACTCGACGAGGCTTGGAGCGTCAGTGTTGGCTGGGCTGACGCTAGCTCCGCGCAAGCACACGGGTAGTCACCACGTCGTTCGGGCTCGCCTCCGTTGATTTGCTGTGCTGTGTTGTGTTGCTTGTTAACCGCACTTACTAGTACGCACTTTATTGCACCATACTCTATGGAGAGCATTCACATTCACGCCACCCCCCCTTGGACGAACGGGGGTCTCTCAAACTCTCACACCCAGGCACGTGGCGTTCGTCTATCTGAGGTTACCTCGAGGGATGGGGAGCCTGGACCAGAGCCGTCATGGCTCTCATTACTACATGCCTCCACCGCCTCCTCTTCCCGGCACATCATAGATATATGACCCCTTCCCCTCCGTCCTTCGCACCACTTTCCAAACTGAGAGAGCTCTGTATAGTTGAACAAACAACCTATTGTGGGAATTCAACAACATTTATCTGTTCCCGACGGACACCCTCCACTCGTTCCCGTCACCACGAACAACATCGTCTCACTTGAAACACCATATCCACATACACGATCACCGCAAACACACATACTTATACTGGGCAACATCTCAGTAGCAGCCAACATGCTGTGTATCCTCCCAGACGAGCTCTTGCTCATCACGGGCGCAACGGGCCACATCGGCTTCTGCGTCCTCCTCCACGCCCTCCGCGCCGGCCACACCGTACGCTGCGCCGTCCGCTCAGAGGCCAAGGCCGCCTTCATCCGCTCCCGCCCACAGATTCTCGCCCTCAACCTCCCCCGTGCGAGGCTCAACTTCGCTATCGTACCAGACATCACCGCAGACGGCGCCTACGACGAGGCCATCCGCGGCATCACCCATGTAATCCACAGCGCCTCGCCCCTCGCTACCGCCGATTCGGTGCCCCCCGAGCAGCACCAGGAGTACTTCATCCAGCCCGCCATGCGCGGTACCCTCGGCATGCTCGAGGCTGCTCGCCGCGCTGGCACCGTCCGTCGCGTGGTCATCACCAGCTCCGTCGTCGCCCTGCTCTCCGTCGCGCAGATGGAGGGCCACGAGCGCCGTGAGGCGGCGGTGCAGCCCACAGAACGCGCAGGCTTCAAGCCCGAGCCCTACGAGAGCGAGTTCGCCGCCTACGCCGCCTCCAAGGTGGCCGCCCTGCTCAGCGCGGAGGCCTGGCTCGCCAGGGAAAAGCCCACCTTCGACGTGGTGCACTTCCACCCGTCCTTCGTCCTCGGCCGCAACGACGTCGCCACCACCACGGCAGAGGCCATCAAGGGCACCAACGCCGTCGTGCTCGCGACGCTGCTCGGCAAGAAGTGGGGGTGCGCCTTCGCCGGCGCGACGGTCCACGTCGACGACGTCGCGAGGGCCCACGTCCAGGCCCTGCTGCCCTCCGTCCCGGGCAACAGGAGCTACATCCTGAGCACCAAGGCGCGGTGGAACGACGCCAAGCTCATCGCCAAGCGCAGCTTCCCCGAGGCCGTCGAGAGGCGGCTCATCAGCAGCTCCGGGTCGGTCGGCACGACGCCCATCGACTTTGACGCGTCCGCCACCGAGGAGGTCTTCGGCTTCCGCCTGCAGGGGTTCGAGGAGCAGATCAGGAGCGTCGTCGGGCACTTCCTGGAGCTGCGCCTGCGGAGGCCGATGCCCGCCGCCGGGACGTCTGTGAAGACCGCCCAGGGCGGCTTGAGAGCGGATGCTGTTGTTGCCGCCAACGCGTAGGAGATTTAACGGCCTTGACTTCACGACCGGTATGCTTATCACGAACACTTTTTTCTTGCATTTTGGCACTATATCAACGGATCTGGGGACTGCATGGGAAGGGAGGGTCAAAAAAGAAGACCACACACAGAACGAACCGGGACCATTTTGGGAGGAGGGAAAACGGCCGTCAAACAAGATTGGGGGAAACATCATAGCATTGGATTCTCGGGATACCCAGCGGGACTAGACACACCGCCCTTTTTTTTTCACACACATTTCTTGGTACATATTTTATTGGGGGTGGGAAGTAAACAAACAAACAGACAGAACAACAGAGGACAGACTTTTTAGAGGTCCTAAAACAGAATAAGATTATTATCCGAACAACACCATTTCGCTCAGGAATTCTTGCTCCCGCTGATGGTGATCGTGATGATTTCCCCCAACCAACCGCTTCATTCCTATGTGCTCAGCTCCTCAGCTGCTACTAAGCTCTTTCCACCCACTACTCAGCTCATGCCTGCTAAGCTTCTCCCAACTAAGCTTTTTCCTGCATCATGCCCCTCCTTCCATCGCCCATCGTGCTTTCTGCATTGCTCTGCTTCGCTCGATCCGAAAGGGCGTGAGTAAGTAGGAAGACACACACTCCCATCCGGCATTCTGCACTTCGCAAGGATTTTGGGGGGGAAGGGGCAGCATCCGCTGTTCCCCCCCCACGGATGAAATCGTCCGAGTCCTTGGATCAGCTGAAAAAAAGAGTCCAAGGGAGGATGAGGAGGAACAGGCCCAGGGCCCCCAGGTCCAGGCTCCCCAACCCAGCCCTTGCATTCAGCCTCAAGGTCTGGGGGCTCCCGGAGACCTGGTCGGGGGTTTGTGGGATGCTTGCATGTCGGGGGTTTTTTGTCTTTGCCACGTTTTTGTCTATTCTAGGTGGTCTTTCGTTGTTTTTCACGGCCACGAGGGTTTAGTATCCCTTGCATTGTGCTTTTTCTCTCTTTGCGTGCTGATACTCTCGAGCCTCGGCAATTCATTCAGCCCCTCAGCGGGTCGAGGTCGTCCCGGTCGAGGTTGAATCTTTGTGTTTTTGAAATCCTGATGCGCAAATCCATCGGGGAGGATCCTTGATGCAGATCATCCCACCCACCCCCACACCCCCATCTGAACAACCAACAAGCCCCCATTCCTTCCAACAGACGAGAGCAACAACAACTTGGAACGGAACGGAAGAGGGATCCCGAGGGGCCGGGGGGATTTTTCTACTGGGATGACAGCTCTACGTGGATGAAACGGTTCTCTTTTTTGTCAGAGGAACCGGAGAGCTTCTTCCCGTTCTCGGAAGTAAGTGTCTTTCAGACATCGAAGAGCCTGGGGGAACCAACGGGGCCCCGGTGCAAGCATCGCTGCAAATGCCGCGGCAACTCACACTGCTTGTGATCTTGAGCGCTTCTCAGTCTCGAAGGGGTGGTATGATCGAGGGCCTCGCTTGCTCGTCTTACCTCCACGCCCCCTTCTTGCGTGGTCTCTGGGTCAAGCGTTCAATCGGCCATGGTCTGGCCTCATCCGTGGCCTGTTGTTCTGGCCTGGTCGAGGCACCAAGTCGTGGGTCCCGACTTCTTCAGCTGCAGCGGCAGACACACTGACTGGTTCCCAGACTGTCGGGTTCCCTCTCTCTCCTTTTTCTTCTGATTTAAGCGACGCTACGGCGGCGTTAATGGTCTGCCGGCAGTGTGCCTAGCTCTGTCTCTAGCTCCCTAGGACGGACATCGCCGTGAGATAAGGGGAGGGAGCCGGCGCTTCTTTTTTTTGGGGACGAAGGCTTTAGACCCGGATGGCGTTAGCTGACTTGCTCGGCCAGCACAGTTAAAACAACGACCATAACTTTAAGGGGTCCTGGTGCCCTTTATTTTGCATGTTTTCTTTGCACGGAGGACTTGGACGGAGGGACGAACGCGGGGACGAACGACGCGGAGACGCGGACGAAAGCTTGAATGGATGGAACGGAGCAGAGGGGATGAGGGGTTCCCATCTCGGCCGTCGGACGGAGAACATCTTCACAGCCAAGACCACATGCTGGCTGTAAGGCTGCAGAATAGCGGTGGTCTACACAGGCTCCCCCCACGACGGACGAGATCCTTGGTGCGGATCCGCGATCCTCTTGAATCCACCGTCTGCAACTCCGTTCGTTCTCGTCAGGCGATCAGCTTCTTGGCAGCCTATCTAGGTGTCATCATCGTCATCCTCCGACTACCTAGCAGCAGCAGCACCACGAATTTGACCTAATAATGCCTTTTGAGTGGGGGGTTTGATGATCCAAGAGAAAAGAAGGTTCGCAGCCGACGTTTCGCCAAAAAGGCCGAGGTCCGGTCCGCCATTTCGACGGCTCCGAAGAAAAAAAGAAAAAGCCACGATTATAAACCACCGAGCGCCACCAGCCCTCGACCTCAAACGGGACCGTCGCCGTCCGACCGCGACGGATAAGAGAGAGACTCGAGCGGAGGGCGCCGTAAGCTCACTCGACGTCGGAGGGATGTGGTGTTTGGCCCGACGGAAGAGGGACAGAAAGACTGAACATGTGAATTAGGATGGTCCCTAAGCTCGAGCTCGAGGGACGACATGAGCTTTGGGATTTGCGTTGACGGGACCGACCGCGATGGGACGAACGGCATTATCATGTAAGTCATTGGAGGGGACAAGCGCACTGCTTCGAGCATCACCCTGCGAAAGGTCCATAACGAAGATGAAGATTGCCGTCCTCTGCATTCCTTCTCAGCCTCTGGCAATCTTTCGGAGTGTGGGGGGACGTGGTGCCGGCGCCACGTGAAGTATAACTCGCCTCTTCCGCCCCGACCTCTTTCTACAGCTGCAAAACGTGACCCCAGCGGTTATCAGCATCGGCTCCGTCGAGTTCGAACCCCTTCCCCCGCAAGAAAGCACATACACGGGGCTGTAGACGCGCCCTTATAACCCGGTCATCATGTACTCGAGAGCTGTATCCGCCAGCATGGAGGCGAGGAAGGTCCTGGCTTCGAGGGCCTCTCGAGGCACCGGGCTGGACGGCGATCTACTTCAGCCCCGCACAGGGCGTCGTGGAGACGCAGGCGAGGAACGATTGACGATTATCTACTCGAAGCAGGCCTTAGACCGTTCATTCGTTCCGCATGAACAGCGGCGAGTGCTGGAGAGGGATATCGAGCGAGCGCTAGGAGTATGGCAAGCTGAAAAGGGACATGACATCCCTAACAGGGGCACAAGCATTGATTCACGGTGGCGAGGAAAGGGGCCTGACTCTATCTGCCGGACGACGGTGGTGTCAACGCCAGGACTGGTGAAGTTGCGTTGCGCCTTGAACTCGGCCGATATCAGCAACATGATGCAGAGGTGCACCCAGGCCTTTCATAGATACACGGGTAGGAGGCGTGTACACAGATAGGAAAATCAAGACACTGTCGGTCCCTTCCAGCACACGTCTGCGTTCCGCGATCCTCCTCGACACTCTCGTCTCTCGGGTACCGCCGTGAGCAGAAATGCTCAAGCCACCATCAACGCACCCGTTAACGAATGTTCCCAGCCATGGTGATCCACATTGGTAGGTTGCGGGATGCGGACGCTTGGAGAGATCAGAACATCCGGTCCAGGGCATATGTGCTTGGGCATCATGGTCCGACCTGAGCCATACCGACAGTCGACCCGGAGAGGCTGGTATAAAGGGAGTCGCCGGGGTAGCCGATGAATTTGGCCTGCGAACAGCTTTACGGATTCGCGACTTCCTCTGAAGGATGGGGTTGGGGCTTTTTGTGGCTGCTTACTAGATTGTCACGGCGTCTCTATGGACGGTATCGTGCTCTCAGAAAACCTGCTGCCTGTGTATCACTTCTCATATACATCGAAAGAAGTACACAATACTGGTTTCCTTCCATATTTAAAAAAACGGCAAGGTCCGTCGATGTGAGCTTGCATGGAGACAACTGCCCGTGTGCAGATAGATCGTGAATTGACCTGGCTTTCCGAAGACTGGTAACTTCATGAACAGAGGTAATACTATCGTGCAAATCATCATCATCAATCATAGCAACTCTATGGGTATAGTAAGCTTCGTGTCTCATCCAGCCGCACCGTCGTTGAATTCGCCGTCGCGGCTCATCCGATACTGTAGAGGATCTTCTGTGGGCAGTTAATGTGGTGTATTGGGTGGTTGTAGGAGGAAGAAAAGAGGCTGTGGTAGTAGGGCCTGAAGAAGGCTAGGAAGCCCTAGAGGGTGCTCCCTAATACTCCCCCTTAGGCTTAATATAAAGCTAAGTAACTAGGTATTATATAGAAATAGCTAAAAAGTAGCTTAAATCTATACGTCCCTAATAATCTATTCTACTCCCCTTTAAACTTTAATAGTTAAGCTATTTAAGATACTTATACTACTTTTAATAAAAATACTAGTTTATTACTTAAAAGCTACTTACTTAGGTTTATAGTTAGTATTAATATAGTAGTAATAAAAGGCTTTTTAAAGAAGTATTTTATAATACTTATAGTGTTACAACCCGTTAGTTATAAATAGTAGTGGACCCCGCCTATAGGGGATTAGTAGTTAAAAGGATAATAAAAAACATAACTAATATAAAACATAAAATAACTCTTTAAAAAAGGAAGAACTATAATATAAGTTATATATAGATAAAATAAAGTACTAAGTAGCTATAACTAAAAACTAAATACTTAGTAGTAATTACTAAGTACTTACTAATAATTACTAAATACTTACTTAATTAGTACTATACTTACTACTATAGTATAAATAAAGAAATAGGACTTATATATAAATAGAACTTAAGTACCCTTAAGTCCTTTTTTTTATAGTTCTTTAACTATTAACTTTATATTAATTTTTAAATACTTTTAGCCCTTTAATAGTAACTACTATAACCCTTTTATTAAATACTTAAACTAATTACTTAAGTACTTTAAATCTAAAATCCCTTTAGTAACTAATATACTATTTTTAATATTAAACCTTAGCTTTTATTAATATAAACTTTACTATTAAAAGGCTAGTTATAATATTTTAATAGCTTTTATTTAGTAAGTTAACTTTTAATATTAATAAATAGTATTTTATAATATTTTTTATTAAAATACTTAAAGTTACTTCTACTTTATTTAAGTCCTTTAGTAAGTAAACTTAAAACTTTACTTAAAAACTAAAAGAATAACGTATAAAAAATAATAAAAATAAGTCTAGTAATAATAATACTAATAAGTAATTAAAATAAACTTACTATAATATTAAGTAGTTTTAAAAGCTATTTAATAAAAACTCTAGTATAATAAAGGAACTTTAGTAAGCTATTTAATAAACTAATAAACGCACCTAAAAGGTTAAGAACTAAAATAAAACCCTCTATACTACTACTAATATTATTAAAAGACCTATTTATAATAAATATAAAAAACTTAAGTTTAACTTACTTATTACCTATAATAAAACTCCTAAATAACTTAAAGGATTTTTAATTTAAATTAAAAACTACTAGAACTTCTATTATAGTAACTTTAAAAATAATACTAAATAAGTTATTTATACTACTATATTCCTTTATAAACAGGCCCTTTAATAAATTAAACTTTTTTTAAAAATAGTTTCTTAAAGTTAAAACTCTAAATAGTTATACTACTAAAGTTAGGGATATTTTTTTAATATTTAATAGGTTTAAGTATACTCTTTAAACTTTATTTTAAAACTCTAACTAGAAATAATAAACTAAGTATAACTTTACTATACTTAAATAAACTAAGTCTATAACTTACTATATTACTAAATTCTAATATATTAGTATATAACTAAACTTTACTAAAGAATTTAAAATCTTTATATTTTACTAAAGTTTAAAGGACAAAGTTAAAAATAAATTTATTAAAATTAACTATTTTAAAGACTTTTTTTAGTATACTAAACTTATAATTAAAATTAATAACTATTTATAAAAAAGATACTATAAAAAAGGAAAATAACAACTTAATATTAACTTTAGTAAAAAGTACTAATAGTAACTATAATAATTCTAGTACTATAGTTAAGAGTAATAACTTTAGTAAAATAACTAATAAAACTAAAACTATAACTAGTAAAGTACTACTTATAAATACTATATAGGCCCTATAGACTTTAGTACTACTAAACAATATAAACTTAATAAAGGATATACTTTTAAGTACTATAACTATAATAAACTAAAATATATAACTAAAGATTACTACTAACTTAAGAAATAATAATAGTAGTTAATACTAAAAAGTAAATAACTTAATACTACTTTTTAAAAAAAAAACTATACTAAACTTTTATAAATAGTATACTATAGTAATAAATATATAATTTATAGAAGTAGTAAAAAAAATACTAAATAGTATCTTAAGGACACTAGTTATTTTAATTATAATATTACTAACCTCTTTAAAAGAATACTTACTATTACCTATAAAGTACTTTACTAAAAACTAACCTAAAAGGTATAAAAATAACTTAATAATATAAACCTATAATAAATAAGCTATAATTTAGTAACGCCTAGTAATAAAAAAGTTAAATATAATAATAAATAAATTATTTAAAAACTTAATAAAATAATTATAGACCTTTAATATACTACTAATATAGAACTTAATAAAAACTATATAGAATATACTTAAATATTACTTATAAGGAAAAATAAAAGAATAGTAGTACGTATTAATTTATTTATACTTAAATAATTATATACTAATAATATTAAAAAGTTAAAAAGGATTATAGTATATTTTAAAGTCTAGGAAATATTATATAAATTAAATATACTTTATAATTTAAATAAACTTTATAACATTACTTAATAATATACTTAAAATAAAATTACTTAAGGGGCCCTACTTAATACTTAAAACTTAAATTCTAAAAAAGAACCTTTAATATAAAAAAAAGAATAAAAGTATTTATTATATATCCCCCTAAATAATAATTAATAATGAATTTTATTTTATAAAACGGACTTTATTAAAAAAATAAAAAAATAGCTATTTAAAGTTATATTAAGAAACTATAAGTAGTTAAATATACTATATAAATAATACTAGAATATTTTTTAGGTATAGTACTTTAAAAATAAATACTAACTATACTTTATAAAAAAACTTAACTTATAATTCTTCTTTTAAAGAAAGAAAAAAATACTATATAAAAACGTTTACTTTATTTAAAAACTTTATATATAGAGTATTTAAGAATTAAAGGGACCTAAAGAAGTAGTTTTTAGACTTAACTTAAACTTCTTAATATAATACTTATATAAAGAAGGTATAGACTAGTAAAAATACTATATTAACTAGTACTAAGTCTACTATATTACTAAAGTATAGATACTTAAAAAAAAGTAACTTTAAAAAAAAAAGGAACTAGTTTTATACTATCTATCTTTAATATTAAAAGTACCCTTAAAAGAAGAGGAATAGTTAAGTACTTTAATAACGACGGAATATATATAAAATAAAGGCTTAAGTAGTTAAAAAACTRAACTTACTTACTAATAAAGGATTATAATAAGTAAAAATAATAAAATTTATTTATTTAACTATAAACATAAGTTTAAATAAAAGATACTTTTACTTTAATATTATAATAAATAAAATATAAATTAAAGTTTTAATTAATAGTAGTACTTAAAGTAACTTTATATTACTACGAATAGTAAATAACTTATAAATACTATAAAATAAAAAAAAGGATCTTTATTTATTTAATAATATAAAAAAAAAAGGAGTATAGTATAGTAAAGGTATTATTAATAGTAAAACTATACTTTTTATTTTAAACTACTATAACTAGAAGATATACTACTACTTTAATATTATAGATATAGGATAATAAAATATTATCCTAAAAATACTATAATTATAAAAAAAGAACCTATAGATAAATTAAAAGGCTAGTTACTTCTATTAAAACTATAAAAAGAGTTTAGTTACTAAAGGATATAACTAACTACTAACTTTAAATAAATCCTACTAAAAAAAGTTAATAATATATATATTATAATTTATTACTTTTTTAAAAATTAAAAAAGTAGTTACTAGGCTATTATAAGAAAAGGACCTTGTTATAATATAAAAAGACTTAATTAATAATAAAGATTAACTTTTATTTATTTTAAAAGAGTATAGAATATATAAAAAGCTATTTACTTTAATACTAAAAATGAATTTATTAAAGTATAGTACTTTTAACTATAAAATCTCTATTAAAGAAGAATAAATACTAGTATTTAATAGAGTTTATTAATTAAATTAATAAAAAATAAAAGCACTTAATAAATATATTAATAAATACTTAACTAAGGGCTATATTAAAGAATTAATATTACTAGTAGAATACCTAATTCTATTTATACTAAAAAAGAATAGTAAATTATAACTCTATATTAACTATAAATAACTTAATAATATTACTATTAAAAACTATTACCTACTACTACTTATTTTAAAACTATAAAACCTACTCTATAAAGTTAATTAATTTATAGCTTCTAATTTTAAAGGAGCTTATAACTTAATTAGAATTAAAAAAAGAGAGAAATAGAAAACTATATTTTACTTTTATAAAGGATATTTTAAGTACTTTATAATGCTCTTTAGACTTACTAATACCCCTATAATATTTTAAAATATAATTAATTACGTTTTATAAAAAAAACTTAATATTTTTATAATTATATACTTTAATAATATCCTTATTTTTTTAAAAACCCTTAAAAAATATAAATAATATATATATTAAGTACTATAAAAACTTTAAAAAACTAAACTCTTTATTAAACTAAAAAAAAGTAAATTCTATACTTAAAAAGTAAACTACTTTAAATTTACTATTATACTAAGAATTATTAAAATATTAAATAAGAAAATCGCTATAGTTAAGGACTAATTAATACTATAAAATATTAAAGATATTTAATTATTTCTTAAATTTATTAACTTTTACTAATAATTCCTTAAGAGCTATTTAAAAAATATTAGAACTTTAATTAACTTTATAAAAAAATACTAAATAAAACTAAATAAATAAATAAAAAATAGTATTTTAAAAAATTAAAGACTAAGTCTTTAGTAAATCTATATTTATAATACTTAATTTAAACTTACTATTTAAAGTTAAAACTAATACTTTAAACTATACTATTAGTAAATAAGTTAGATAATAAAATAAAAAAGAATAGTTATACTTATATACTTTCTACTTAAAAAAACTATAAAGACCTAAGTTTAACTACTAAATTTATAATAAAAAATTTATAGTAATTATTAAAGTATTTAAAGAATAAAAACTATACTTTTTAAAAACTAACTATAAAGTTATAGTCTATATAAATTATAAAAACCTTATATACTTTACTATATTTAAAAACCTTAATAAATAATAAATTAAATAGTTAAAATTTTTTTTAAAATTTAACTTTTATATTATTTATAAAAAAGAATTAAAAAATAAAAGAGTTAATACTTTTAGTAAATAATTAGACTTAAAAGTAATAGTTCTAAATAAAACTTAAATAATCTTTAAAAAGGATTTAAATAAAAACCTAGTACTAGTTATTTACCTTTTTATAATTATTAAATAAATTAATACTAGTATATCTAGATAAATAACTAACAAAATAATTAAAATAATTTATAGTACTAAAGTATATAAATACTAAAGAGTTACTAAAACTTAAAAATAAATTAAGTAATATTATAGTA